>DWIE01001335.1:0-11073 GCA_018248235.1 Choaspes benjaminii
ATCACCACCGTGAGGGACGGCGCCATCACCCACCAGTGTGTGCAGACCAACCTCGCTGATGTTATATGTGGAGGTAAGTGTGTGATGCCAGATTTTATTTTATAATAAGTCTTGATATTCAAATTAAGGTTGTCTGGAAGAGATCGCTTCTTTAGCCATAAGACGGCCTTTTGCATGCTACCTGTGTTGTTTGTCTCCGTGTAGTTGTAATTTTCTTCTGTGGTGTACTTATACAATAAAGATTTACCTATCTATCTATCTAAGTTAATAGAGATTGGTGGAAGCAAGTCATAAAATGAAAGAGATCATCAGGTGTTCTAAATACTGAATAGCAGGATTTTTTAATGAAATCCAGATACGAAATATCAGATTAAACACTTTTATACAATTTAAACACAAGATTACTCCATCAATAATGGGTGTAAGTTTGTGAATGCATTATAAAATATTATTCTTATTTTTTGCCGTGTTAATACAGTTTTGGATTTATCGAGAATAATGTGAAATAACTTAGAGGCATCAAAGCGATGAGACTACGCATTGCGGACTTTTCAAACCCTCAGTATATATTTCTTTTTCATGTGTTAACAATGGCACGAGCCTCTATTTCCCGGCTTTCTGCATTCCTCGAATGAAATAATTTGAATTTCCCTCGCATTTCATTTCATGTTCACACTATTATAGGGTAGGTTAAAAATTAAGTTTTCCGAGGAGTGGCTTTACATACATATATTGGCTGTAAACATCGAGTGTAGAGTATATTCGTCGGAAAGACCGACTTTTCATGCGGATAATGACTATATTCGCCTGGATTTGGAATTTGCAATATGAAAGGAATGTGGGGCAAGTCTGCAGTGGCCTGATTCCTCGTCGCATCAGTATGAACCACGATACCGCGCGTTTTATAATACCACTAACACTTTTATTGGCCTATTACGCTCAGAGCACCGTAATAATGGAAATAACTTAGTATATTCGCCAAATTTAGTCACCAACAAATATTTTTCTATTCTTACTACTTCTATTACGTTTTAAATCTGGTTTCTCATGAATTGTTGAAATGTATTTCTATAACGTAATAATAGTGAACACGCCATGTCAACTGCAATGTTATGCTAGTAAATTAGACCTAATACTAGGTTGAGGTAATTTTTCTTTTGGTAACTTTGGTGAGATGTTAAAAAATAAGTAAATAATTAGTCTATTTTCACTTAATTATTTTAATTTGAACCAACGTATCGATGGTTTTAGATGCAACATAATTCTAAACACTTCGGATTTTTCCTAGGGCCCATTAAATTGTATTCAATACTAATTGAGATTTTAAAAACAATACATAATCATCATGCAGTCTCTTTTTTATGTCACTTGGTGGTTTTTTTTTAAAGAGGTTGAGAACATTTTAATATATTATATTATATAAAGGATCTTTGGAAATGCCACTCCTTAGTGGTGGTGCAAAGTGGGATGAGATGATGATGGCGCGAGCGTAGCCGCTGGAATTAAGCTTCTAATCATATATAATAATAATATTTTTTTTTTCCGATTATAATCAATCCATATACAGAGAAACATATTAATAAAATTACATAATAATTGTTTCATTTGACTTAGAAATTTTACTTATAACTTAAAAGTTGCAATCCAAAGAAGTAAATATAATGGATTATTACGTTTATGCAGTGTCCTCTAATTGGACATACAGAAGGTATATTATATCTGCTGAAAGTCAGTAACCTATTACGTATAAGCTGACCATAATACTTATCTGCGCCACAGTATAAATAACAGTTGGTTATGACTCCTGTTACGCTGCAGAATTTCAATCAGAGGATCAGTTGCCCATTATGGACTGCTGCACTATTCACACGTTCCTTCGTCCTTTTACGATAATGTCGTCCAAGCTTATCAACTTATTGGATTGCTAATACACAGTCACCGGTTTCCTAACAGTAAGCCTCATAGAAGTTACATTTATCTGCTCGAACGAATCTATTTTCGATTAGACGAAACGGTAAAGGACATATCATTTCTTATCTTTGAAGTTATGTTTTGTTTAAACGATGTTGTTCAATTTGTTCTTGTTAATAAGTCGAGTTTAATTTTAATTTGTTATTTACTGTTTGAATTAAACTTTCAATACCAGATTGATTTTGCAATAATTGGTAAATCCTCACAAATTAAGCAGTATGTTCTAAATATAATTAAAATGTCCTATCCATATAACACAAACATTTTACATAATAATATCGTGAAAATGAAATTAGAAGATATCAAAAAACCGTTTAGTAACTAGAGATTTTTAAAGCAACTAAGGATGTGAAACATGATTGAAAAATAACTTAAACTAAATGGAATACTGTCTGTTAGCTAAAGCTAAAGGTTCTAAAGCTACGCCTGCTGTTTAGTATTTATCTACAGTGACATTGGTCGATTTCCTTAGCAACGAGACCTCGGAAAGGTCGCGCCGGTCACACGGGTTCGTGACTTCGCCAATTTGTTTTAGGAAATCTTAACGGTACGGCTTGAGAAATATGAACACGTACCGCTGATGGACAACGGAACTACGAACAACGAAACAACGGAACTGAGTCCATTATAGTAACGATTGTTTACCCCGCATCGGGACTGACCGATTGGCTATGATTCGTTATACGATTTGTGCCGTTTATTCGGTCACCGCGCTCGTATTTGGTACTTCGGTTTCTATTATTCGTATTTTTACTTCATATTGCGTTAGTCACGGATATAACTTCTATTTTCGTACTTAGTCATGCTGTATATATTTAGTGTGTGATTCGTTATGATGAAGTATAATATGTTTGACTTATAAATATTGTTTTGTTATTCGATAACTTCTAACTCGTACTTTACATTTTTTGGTATATATAAACAGGCAAATTGATGCTACTACATTAATGAAATAGTTGTGCCAGATATATGACAATGGCGCACCAATACACGGTTCACTTCACCTTTATGTTTTCATTTGTTTTGTTATTTATCAAACAACTTAATTTTCGCTTAGTCAACTACGTTCGGAAACAGATTAAGCAATGAGTAAATAGGCAATAAAAATAATTCGTGACTTTGAAATCAAAAGAATATTTTGTTACCTTTATAAAATAAAAAAAATACAAACCCTTCAATACTGTTATTACTATATTTGATATATTTATTTATAATGCATGAAAGTTTTGGTTACGAAAGCTTTTGGCATAGATAAGCGGTAGTTCCTTGTGTATATAGGGAGACGTGTAACGGGCGGATACATAATCTACTGCCCTGCGGTTTACTGCGTGCGGTGCATGCCGCGAATGCCTGCATTCTATCGCATGCCGGCCTTATCGGCGTGTATCGCTAGTGCAGTATGTTAGTCACTTTGCTCAATAAATCGTACGGTGCGAATTTGATGGGAAAGAGGCGAAGTAAAATTTAAAAGTAAAATTGTGAGGTTAACTGTGCTACTGAAGGGTGGAGGAAATTGTATGGCCTTGTGAGGGAGAGCGCGGTGACGTCAATGTACTTTATATTGCATTTGCTGTATTTTATTTTGTCAAATTATTGTTAATTGGTTACTGTATTTCTATTGTAGTAGTTATTTGACACTCCAAAGTACTAAAAAATTTTGAAGAGATGAATTTTATTTGGACTCGAATTTATTGACTGTGACTCAATTGATTGTCAAAAATTTGGGTAATATAAGTTAGTTCAACTTTGCGCTTTATATGCTATAGTACCTACTAAATGTTCGTTAACGATAAGGTAATGTCATATTCATGCTAACCGTATCTATTAAACGAGTTTTTGTTATAGCTGTATTTCGGAGTAGATGGATGCACATAGTAGACGGATACAGGCGAGCGATCAACTATACCTCAGTACTAGCAACGCAGTTGTGACCGACTTTAAACAGACTATGCCAATCATGACTGTTATGGGGTGCAGGAATCACTTAACACAAGGTGAACTGATGCCAGTTGTTATTCTAAATTACATTATAAAATTTGACATATAATCAGGTGTGTACCATGACTGTCATTTGTCTCACAGCAGTACAATAATGTGTATTAATTGCTGAATCCTGCTCAGCGTACGCCTTTGAAACGTTCCTAGATAATATGGATAATCTTTCAAACGTTTTCCTACAGCTTGACTAATAATCTCTCATAAGCCCAGCGTTTAATATGCGCCGCTTACGACGGGCGGAGGGAAATTGCCACGTCCTTCGCGCATCGATTTTGTATCACACCTGCTCGTCTAGACCACCTAATGCGTTTCGGTTTTTGCACGAAACGGCAGTAGTTCAAAGGCGGTTTGGTAGATAATTACAAATTCTTACGGCTGGTAGGATGTTCATGTTCGACTAGGTAGAAGTAGGGTTCGCATAACTTGTGTATCGGTGTAAGGGTGTAATTGTTAAGCCAGCATTTGCAGATCACGAAGCGTTCGATTTTTGACCACAAGAGTAGCTCCGAAATGTGGTTACAGACGTTATGACGGAAGCCTCTTACCATCAGGAGGACTACAAGCCCACAATCTACACTAGCGTTTCACCTAAACATCGCTTGTCTGACAGATCGTTCGAGGGGTATGCCTATTTTTTCCGAAGTTAAAAATAATTATAATCGATATATTTGGGCCACCTTACACAATACCACAATGAATTACTTATATACATTACTTAAACCATCCTCACGAATCACTCCATCCACATGAAAATCCGTTCAGTGGGTTTTTGAGTTTATCCCGTCCAGACGGACAGACGCACCGGATTTTATTTTATAATATGAGTATGTTTTGTTGTGATATACTTACTACTTTTCGTAAGAACAAACGGAGAGAGTAATATTATATTATCAAAATTATATTAAATGTATTGAATTGATTAAGGTTTTCACAGTTCGCTTATAATTACTGACTATTATACATACAAATTACATACGACAAATCATTATCGAATTATACCACCTTAATTCTATTTATTTGCCACTCATAGAGAGCAGGCGGTCGGCTCGTTCTACCAAGGCCACACGCGACCACAACAACAATAGCAACACGCCCAAATCCACCAAATTAAACTCAATTCCCATGGGATACGATCTAATCGGATGCAAATCAAAGGTGGCAACAAAACCAGTATGTAAGTAAAGAGATCAGTGGAAAGCCGGTGCCCCCGCACAGGAAACTTTAATCAATCTTACGAGTACACTACGGTCGCATTAGATCGGTTGTAACACGCGATTATCGCCTCTAGGCACTCTGACATAGATTAAACTAGTAACAGATAACGCGAGGCGACTTGGACGCGTCGGCTTACAAAAACGCAGTATCGGATGCTGCATAAGGCTATGCTGGGTCCCCATAAGATTTATGAGACACCACGTACTTAACATGGAACCACTTGCATTTCATTAGTGTCAGGCGGAAAACTGTTTTTTCGCGAAGCTATTTGTGATTGTAGGTGCGTGGATTGCAAGGACGGGATGGGTCCGTTTGTGGCAAGGTTTATTTTTATTATCGATTAACGTTTACCGGATCGCAAGCTGTAATATGGATCGACAGGCTTAAACATCTGTTATCAAGATTGAGGACATGCTATAATATTGTAACAACTACAATACGAAATAATTGTTGGTAGTTGAAATAGTACAAATTGGAAATGATTTTTGTATAGAACATATCAAACCTTGATGGCTCAGTGGTTGCAAGCGCGACTCCTTAATGGCTAATGATTAAAACATTATAAACATATGATAAACATAACATTAAATTAAGTCCCAAAAAAATACTTTATTTTTGATTACCGACGAAGAAAGAAGTCACGATAACCATACAAAAAGGTAAACGACAACGTCAATTTCTTTCCCAGTATGTACCTATATAACGAACCCTTAACCTAACTTAGAGCCAAAAAAAATAATAAATATTTTTGGAAGATGAAAAATGATGTTCACATAATCTTTTTCTTTTTATGAGAACTAGAGCAGCGAACGGACATGCAGTTCATCTGATGGTAAATGACTACCACAGCCCATGACAACTGTAACCGAATCAATACAGAGCTATCAATGTGTTCGAAATCGATCACAGGTGCGTTGCTACTCTTGAGGGCTAAGTTGGTCGCATTTATCCTACGCGTGCCGTCTGCCACACCTTTGAAGTTGAAACATAACTCATAAGAGCTATTTCACAGAACTCTTATAAACTGCGCAACAACGTCACGGATACAGCGTAAAAATAAAATAACTAAAAGTCACTGAAGAAACAAGCCAACAAACGTTTAACGAGCGCTGCACACATGGTCTACGATACTGATATTATAATAGTTTTCCCTTACAGATTGAATGAATAACGTATACGGAGAAAATCGCGTCGAATGATTGCGGCCTCGCTAATGACTGGTCATTACTGTCAAATTAAAGGTGACTTTATGGAAAGTGAGGACTCTTTCCTGTCAACGGCGTACTCGTATATGAGTGCTTTCCACGCGGACGAGAAAATCTTCGCGCGTTAGTGGTATAGGTCGAATTTGAGACTAGTTTATCAATAGGGTTGCTGGCACAGGCTTCGTAAACGAATATCGTATGAATACGAATACGTTTTTTATGTTATGAAGTAGCATACAAGATAGTCTACCTTTCTTTTTATTTTATGAAAACTAGAGTAACAAACGGGCATGCAGTTCATCTGATGTTAAATGATTACTACAGCCCATGACAACCGTAACCGAGTCAATACAGACCTATCGATCTATTCGAAGTCGATCAAAACTGTGTTGCTCCTCTTGAGGGCTAAGTTGGTCGCCTCATTTATCAAGTGCGTGCCAGCTGCCACACCCTTCAAGCTGGAACACAACTCATAAGAGTTATTTCTCAGCAGAAATAGGTGTGGTGGACCACCACCATCCAGATTCGCCCGGATGAGTACCAACTCATACGGGCGAATCTGGATAGTTTCTACCACCGATACCTAATGGGAAGTGGCTGCAGTACTGGAGGCAATGACATTTGTAACTATAGATGCGGTGCAACTCCTAAGGAAATGGATCGAACGCCTCGTGTTCTGCGTGTGCTGGCAATCACACCCTTAAACCAAAATACAAGTAGTACGTGCTGTTTGATGGGACAAATAGCTGCGACGTTACTTTTATTCAGACACGAAACAAATTAGAAAAACGCGTTTCGCCGCGGGAATCAAACCCACGCCTTTGCGTTTCGCAAACCGGATCATCACCGTCTGAGTGTGGAGGCCGTCATCTTATTTATGATACAATGTTTTACCTTAATTTTAACACAAAGCGCATCATTTCCCCACACATTCGCATTTATTTTTCTCACAGACTTTTATTGAGCACTTTAGTTTTTATTCGTACAAATGCTCATTGATTTCACTTTGCATCCGATTTTAGTGCCACAATGAGCTTTCTAAGGTCAACTGGAATGCTATCTGAGTTCATGAGTACCAGGACAGCAAAAATAATGGTAGTTTTATTGCTCACGCGGCACCCATTTGCTGATTCCGGTACCAATGAGGTTCAACTATCAAATGATCAGAACAAGCTCTCCGGTGCATTCAAATAAAATGGACATAAAACCAAAGGGTAAAGGCCTTAAGTTAACCTTCCGAGAATCCCATCGATGTCATGTAGTGCGACAGTCATTAAACATATATGTAAATGTATATATAAATAATACATGATGCGATAACTTTGTAATCCTTTTTAAGAAAATTATGCGTACATAGAGGTGTGAAATTTGGTCCAGTTAAATCTTATATGGAGAAGAAGTGGATGTAACTAATATTTTTATATTGCATTAAAATACATATAACTTTTAAAAAACATTACACACACAACTGCGTGTGTACACTGCACACACACATATTAGTTTAATATGTATACTCTTTTGTTTTTACACAAAATGGTCGAATTTCAAGCATTGGGTGAGATCTAGGTAATATTAAAATATCGATACGATTTTACTCTCATTTTTGTTTCCGAACGCGCCAGAAGAAGTATGACTTAATTTTTTTTTAAATTATCATTAAATATATGATGATGAATATCTTTAAAATATGTATTTGCTAAATGCAAAATTGAACCTTATATCAATCACAATATCCCCACAACTTAAGTTGAATTCTTCCTTCTTTCATTGATTGCTTATGCTAAAACACTGTGCAAGAGTAAAGCCAAAAGTTAATAGCAAATGTTTCTACCAATCCATTACCCATACATTAGCAAGGCTTATGCAAAAGCAATCTAGCGTTTTAATCATTGCTATCGAGTTCGAGTACTCTTGTAAGGTAATGGGATCATATCCGCGTAAGGCGTCAGACTGCTAAACGATGTTCAACGACCACGCGCTGTGATATTGTTTATTATAAATGAAATAAAAGAAATAAAAAAACCTTTATTGCTACTAACATGATACTTTTTTTTAAAATTAATTTTCGATAACTTTATGGCACATACACGTGCCTCTTAGGTAGAAGTCGCCTCTTCGGCGAAGGCCTCCCCCAGGTATTTCCAAAGCACATTCGTTAACTATAGGTAGGTTTTAATATTCTTTGTTAATTACATTAATTAGCAGATATCAGGTTCGAAAATGATGAACTGATTTCACTGATAAATCACTTTACATTGAGAGTACCGAACTTATTTTAGCTTTATTAACAGGAATAAGTCATTAATTGACTCTCTGTATACACACTTTCGTAATTGAACGTTGAACTTTTTCAATAGCCAGCAAATTGATACAGTTGGATCATATCTATTTTTGGTTAATAACGCGATAGGAAGTAGGACTGAAATAGGACGAAACAATTTTCAATTAATGTTCTATATATATAAGATAAAAAGGTGGAGTTTATGTTTTTCTTTAATACACATCATCCAAACACTATTGAATATTTTGACATGAAATCTATGGCATTATATACAACGTATTGCAGAGAAAGTTTTTAGCTAAACATTAACATTAATTTGATAATATATGTAGTGTATTGTATTGTATTATATGTATGTGTAATTTTTTAATTCGGTCCTTGTAAATTTTATTAATTTTCGATCGTTATTCTTTTCAAGTAAAACAAAAGAAATAAATAGATGAATATATATATACAGTCTCACGGTAAAACTAGGTGTAACGGTGGTACCGACTACAAATTCAGTTTTCGAAGTCAAGTTAGTCAAGAAAAATACGCGGTTTACAGGCTTCACGGGTGGTTACAAGAATATGTTATTACAAGAGGCTGAGTTTGGCTGAGTCGGTACCACTGTTACACCTATTTGTACCGTGAGACTGTAGTGCTCGCACTACTTGTATTCCGGTGTAAGTGTGTGACAGCCAGCAAACGCAGAACACGAGGCGTTCGATCTATGTCCTCAGAAGCAGCGCCGCATCTGTGATTACAGATGTCATGGGCTGCAGTAGCTACTTACCAGCGGGTAGACTGCCGTGTGCTACTTCATAACATAAAGATAACTTAACTTCGCTTTATTTCAGCACATTGCGAGAATCAATTTAGGAGAAAAAACCCGAAATTTAGTTACTGGAATTCGTATAGAATTGTTTTTAATTGAGTTCAAATGGAACTGCCCAGATAAAGTTACGTTGTTAACTGGCTGAAATAACAGGAATTCTTTTGCAGTATTAACTTGTGGGATATTCGCCGAAAAGCCAATTTGGCATAGATATTCAACTGTGCGTCAACAAAAACATCCTTTTCAAGTTTTCCAAGAAATTGAGATATAACTCTTAAAATTTAATAATGTTTTGAATATGAATAATATTGTATACATAAAAATCATGTTTGAGATCACATTTTTTATGTGTGATATCGAAAAGTGTATTACAAAATATGTTGGACAATTTGAAATGAATCTAGATCGCGACAAAAGCGACATCTACCAACTTTAGCTTATACCCGTTTAGCCACCTCGTGAACGAACATCATCAATATCGGTCAAGCTATTTAAGACAAGACGTACGAACACACATTAGAATTAGAAATTTATATACGATACCTACATAAAGATTGCATAGTAAATACAAACTACAGGTCGCCCTGTGGTCGGTATTCAACCATTTTGTATAATTTTATTGTTTTATGTTTCAGTCGGCTACCCTACTTATTTGTATTTGACAAATTTCACATTTTACGATGGGTATTTTTATGTAGATACATAATCTTTGTTAATTCTTATTAAGAAGTGTAATATATATGTAGAAAGGCTTACGTGTTGATAAAAACACCAGATGAATACTTTTAATAATGTCAATTGACATCAGTTGAAAATAAAACAATTCGCCAAAAAAATAATAACATTAACGTCAAACGTCTAAGTGTTTGTGTCAAATATGCGGTTGTGTGAGTCGTATGTTTTTAATTAAATTAGTGTATTTGTAATGCATATTATAAAAAATATTGGATTCCCACACTCCTTCTCCATATAAACTTTAAATATGCCGAGTTTCACACGTTCATGGTATTTTCTTACAAAGCGGTACACAGTTTTTGCGTCACTTATAAATATATAATAAGAAATATATCACTCACTTTATTCCCATCTCTGGCAACACAGAACGTTGGTGACACAGTTGATTGGCGACTAAATTTGAAAATGCTTGATTCTGCATATCCTGACCTAGCTGCCGGGTGGTGTAACAAGATCAAGTTTGAGAGGCATTTAAACCGGTGGGAATTAAAGGCGTTTGCATTATTCTGCAACGGACCGTGTAATGTGACCGTTTGTGGGAGGAAAGTGGCTCTGCACGGAGTCTACCACAACGAGTTTGTTGTTTGATTTCCGCTATAGATTAAGAGTGCAGAAGCGACAAACGCGCAATGACTTTTATTTTATGTTATGAAATAGCACTTGGGCTTGCAGTCCACCTGCTGGTAGCTACTGCAGCCCATGACATCTGTAATCACAGATGCGATGCTACCTTTGAGGACATAGATCGAACGCCTCGTGTTCTGCGTATGCTGTCTATCACACCCTTATACCAAAACACAAGTAGTGCGAACACTACTGTTTCACGGCACAAATAGGTGTGACGGTGGTAC
>DWIE01001336.1:0-11071 GCA_018248235.1 Choaspes benjaminii
AATACAGAAAATATATTTTCCGGTACCAGGCGCCTACCATGATAGAGGAAGGGAGAGGTCACCGGTGACCCCCATGGTGTTTGACGTGTTGAGTAATTAAGCCCACACGGTGCAATATAAGCTTTATTATGTACCAATTGTAATCATATATAAATCCTGCTAACCTCATCATGACCAGAATCCTAGTAGTGAGTCGCAAAGCAAATACAGATTCAGAAAAACTATAGCACAATTTTTAATCATCACCATTTCAGTCGATATTAGTTGATAATATCTAGTGAAGTTTCAATATAGGTGACAATAATTAAAATTGAAAAACATTAATTGGCAAGAAATTTCATAACTCCTTAAATGTTATGAAACTGATCGTTATAACTCCTTAGGATTATGTAATAAGAAGAACAAGTATGGAAGAAGGAAGGCGGTTGAGGAAATATTTATATAGCTTCAATGAGCCCACGTGCAGCAAGTCAACGACCGTAATCCACTTGGATTGCTTCCAAATGCCGCGCCTCGACCTTGCCACAAAGGATCATTCTCATCTCGAAGTATATCGATAATATTAATTAGATTTATCACAGCACGTTATGCTTGCCTATCGCGTAATTACATGTCTAGTTTTTTTTTTTATTCAGGGTGTTCAGGTTTCACTTGTTACGTTACGATTTTCTATATCAGTATAAAAAAAGTTTCAGCTTTCATTAAATGCAGTTAGCAACAAGTTGCTTATGATACTGAACATTGACCCATAAAATATATAAATGATTTCCGGTGCTTCTCTTGAAGCGGACGACGGGGTTATGTATTTTGTAATCGTGACTCTACAATTGGGCGCAGACGGTGTCATGGTCGATCGATTATGACTAATATTAGTTAGACTTAAGAATACAACGAATTCAACTTTGACCTCGCATCGTATATCATACGCAGAATTTCTTTAATTAATTTCGAAAACTCATTTAGAAACTTTACTTTCATTCAGATAGAAAGCTACAAGAAAATTAATACTGGTCCTATTGTTATGCACACACGACATTTATTACAGATGTAAACTGTATGTGCGTCTTTCTCTTATCTAAGACGATTCTTATGTCGACTAACTGATTGATTAGTCGTTTACTCAAGTATATTTAAAGTACACTGCAGAACCAATTGTCATAATATAGCAGTAAAATCTAATATGACCATCGAAGGCAAACTTTCTGCTATTCTCTACGCCGAGGAACAGATATCAATAATTATAATTTACTGTTATAGGTTTATTTCCGTCGAGGCATTTAAAGCGATGTGGTGTTTAATTTTCTCGTTTTATTGGTATTCACAATTCCTGGCCCTTAGGAGCTAACATTGCATATAAGAAACACAAACTTATTAACTATATTTATTACGGCGTCTTAAATTAACTTTTAGTATTTCCTTAAAAATCGGCGGCTACACTATAATTAAAGCAATACTTGTAAATGTTAACAACTTGTATATGTACGCAAATTTACGGATGATAGTATTCTATCGTATATGCCTATCAATGCGTATGTTCTAATTGGTCGGTACCACCGTCACGCCTATTTATATGGTAAAACAGTATTCTTCGCACTACCTGTGTTTGCGTATAAGGGTATGATAACCAGCACATGTAGAACACAAAGCGTTCGATCTATGTCCTCAGAAGTAGCACCCCATCTGTGCTCACCGATGTCATGGGCTGCAGTAGCCACTTACTAACAGGTAGGTGGTATTATTGTTATTATTATATTAGGTAGACTGCGAGCCCGTGTGCTACATCATACCATAAAAAAATCATATACTCTATTGGAAATAGAGATCTGCAAATATTGTTACATTTCTTCCTTATTTCTGTTTGCTGGGTATTCTAATACATACATATATATATATATATAATACGATAATGGTCTTAGGCACCTTTAGGCATCTTCTAATGACATTTTATTAAAAAAATGACCCGCGTTCAAGGACACGCAGCCGAAAGCTGTGGTGAGTAAAAGTAACGATGAGGTAAACCTTGAAGCCACCTCCCCTCCCCAAGGACAGGTTCTCAGTGCTCACTCGTTTTTGATTGCTTTCATGTTACAAACCCATTATAATTTCATTTCATCCGACACCGGATCTGGTTCCACGTATGATTAAATCTGTTATTTTGTTATTTTTGTTCAGCTGATTCCATTTCGTTGTATACTCATAACTGTTTCGTGTGTTGCACGATATGAAGATTCAAAAGATAAAATTTGGAATCGGTATTCCTACGAGGTTATGATTTTATTTCTTTGAAGCTATCCGAACACAATCATTGCACAATGATAATTACTTAAGTGTTTCTGCCGATAGAATGTACTAATTCCAATAGTGTTATGTATTACATTATAATCTATAATCTATTACAAGAAAAAACATGTAAGTTTCCGACAAGATGCGTATCTGATAGTGCGTCACAAGGGATAATTATAATTATCTAGAACAATTCATATTTCACATCGGTCGGATCCTTCTTAGAATCATGTGAAGAATAAAAATAATTTTAATTGCGAACATTATTCTAGTGTGGTAACGCGGCGACGCGAGCGATGCGCAATTGCATAATTCCGTTCGATGGGCATAATATATTTTATTTTGCTCAATTTTTAATTCAGACTGTAACCTAACGAATCAGAGCCAGTGAACTGAAAGTAGGATATGTTTAAAATTCGATAACGCTCTCCGTCAAGTAGTAAAGTCTGAGGCAGACGTGGATATTCAGATTATGGAGATGCGCGATTACTGAAACGATAAACATTCAATTTATTTGAGTGCCGAAAACGAGAGGCATGGATAGAATTTATCAAATACATTTTGGTAGACTATTTGATAAAGTTATTTAATATGTATATTTAATACTAACGCTTTGGCTGCGACTTCGCTCGCGTCATAGTAATTTTCCGTGATGTTTTTTTTGTTAAATACCAATTTTCACAGTTAAAAAATGACAGAGTTTTATGCAAATTTTCTACCCCTTTTTCACCTCTTAGGTATTGTATTTCCAACAACGCTCACAGTGCAAAAATAAAAGTTTATTGACTATTATTTTGCAAGTTGAAAGCGTATTTATTGTAAGTAAAATTTTACAACAAGACACAATAGCGGACAATGTAGTTATATTATTATGTTACACATTATGTTATGAAAACAAAATGAACTGTCGTCTAGTTTTAATAACAGAACTTTACGAGACAAGATAATACCATGAGATGCAGATTAAAAACCCTTACAAGCGGCGTGGACGTATTAAATATAGGCTTACGGTACCCGGGTGAATAAATATTGTAAGTGTCATACTAGTAGTTACGAGATAGGTATCTATCGGGCTAGTCTTTGGTTGCATAGCTTTGTTCCCACGCCGGGTTCCAGGGGCACTTAGAAAAAGTTCAACCGGTTTAACATCGGGATCGAATCTTCGAGATCAACTACGGACGGGTTTTGTGCTAGAATAGTTAGCACAGTTTTATGTGTGCCTGGCCACGGGCTACTGGCGTGGTCACGTACGCGTTTAGGTACACATCATCAAGACTGTAATGTTCAGTGGGTTAGAGTGAACCTACAAAGCGGATGTAACACTTCTTAACCGTTACTTTCTAGAAATAGTTCAAGGAGCACTTACTGACTTGTCCTATCGTTGAGTTTGATACTCATCATGTTATTCGAAAATAAAATCTGTTGCATTTGGATGCTCTTTCAGTTTGACATTCTAACGATTCATTTCTTTTCGTCTTATCGATATATAAGAATTGCTTCTTATCGATAACTCTATAATTAGCAATTTGTATCGTTGAAATATCAAACGTATTGCGCCCGCATTATAACAACATCATAAACCGATCAGTTGTTAAAATATCAACTTCAGTAACAGTGCCGTAACATGTACCTATGTACGTTCGTGGATTTCCCATATGTAAATAAAATATAATGTATCAAGAACAAGATACTAACGATGAATATTTAAGCAAGAAATACTTGAATACTTGTTTAAAACGGTTCTAATCATAATATTTTCCGCATAGTTTAAGCATGCCTACGTCGTGGTAAGCTTTTACGAAATGTGACAATTTATCCCTACTATAAACAAGTATGATACAGTCGCGAAGGATTTTTTATATATTGAAAAACATGTTTATAAATATTGTTGGTACGTTGGGATGATATGCTATACATATGCTACATATGTAGTGATAATGTTTTTATTGGAAATAGACATATTTAGGTACAACATGCTTTCAAATAAGATTGAAAAGTGAAAATCGACTTACTACCTTATGTAATATTAATGAAATGATGTTTTGTCACAACGGTTTTCACAATACCTGACTACAAGGTGACAAAGAAGAGAATGTATCAAGCAATCAGCTACGGCCCTCGTGTCCTTTTAGACTACACGTCCTAAAAGTTGCAAAATGAGGAAACTTCACAGGTACTGATCAGTAATATACCTATACAAGTAACAGAGAAGAGTTCTTGTAACTATCATTGAATATACTAAAGCTTAATTATCATTATATATTTTAGTAAGACAAACGTTTGAAACGCCCTGTGGTGTTTGTCTGTACAAACATTTACAGTAAATTAAAGGGTTTTGTGCTATGGGACGTTTGGATAAATAGGAATGTGTTGCCATTATTATCAAATTATTATAAATAATATTATCATATTATTTTGCCAATTAATAAAAAAAACAATTTAAAGATTAAAACACGAGTTTTATTAACGCTACGTTCCATTTTACAGTTGAAATAATCGTTTTGTTGGCATATAATATTATCGTTATACATAGGAAAGGAAATAAATTCAATTTTACTTCCTTTATGACTTATCTACCCATTATCCTGCACATTGTTCTCCGCAGTATTAGAAAATGTATTCCGAAAACTAAATTGGGACTATTACTTATGCATCGACGAGAGAAACCAGTATTTTTTATATATTTTATTGTAGCACACGTGCTCGCAGTACACTCTTACACTTAAACAGAATTTGTGCGAACACTACTGTTTCACGGCACAAATACGTGAGACGATGGTACCGACCGAACATAAAAATAAAGATGAGCTAACATTAACAACGGGTCCCAACTGGAACAGGATCACTAGATATAGGAATCAATGGAAAATGTAAGAGGTGGCCTCTGCCAACACTCATTGTAATCAGACATACGTATACTGTATACAAAAAATAAACACATAAATCAATAAACTGCATATAATGTCATTTCATTTCATTTCATTTTTTTTTCAATGTCTGAATGTAAATGTGCATCGACAATGCCTCTATAAATCATCGAATTGTGAGCACGCTGATTGCATTTAGAAAGTAATTGAAATAAGCGTCATAAAATAATTGAATATATTAAGGCCTTTGCCAAAATACTACACGCCTTGCGACTTCTTAGAAGACAAAATACAGAGAAAACTTAGACGAGGCCATTAGCATAATGTAATGCCACGAATAGGTGTTGACTAATAAGTTGGTTATATTGCCTTGTCTAACAATTCAAGAATTGTTCTATGACGGCGTACTGAGCGTGAATAGTACCAGCTCATGTTTTTAATGTATTGATGTTAGAAAAAAATAATACAATGGTTGGTTAATAAAATACCTGATAGGGAGAAATCGTTGTGCCGGCTTTCTGAATCTCTGATAAGAAAAGCGCCATGCTCGTTCTCGGGCAGAAGCAGTTTTTTCTCTGCTTCGATTCGTTTTATTTTGCGAAAATACCATCTGAAACAAAAGAAAGTCTTGTTATGAATCATCCAAATAATATCCTTAAACTTAATATTTAATGAGGTCAAGTTGTGCCACTAATGCTTCACGCATGCTTCGAACGCGTTTTTAAATATTTTATGGCGAGTCCTCTACATTTGGGTATGCGATTGTGATCGAATCAATATAGTGCCTAGGGATTATACTCTCTGTTTAATTAAAATATACAGCGAGATAGCCTGAAGAATGTTGATATTATGTATTAAATAATTATTTGACAATATTGTCTTTGTTTAGGCATGTTTAATTGATAACAGCTTAAACAAAGCAGTGTTCCACAGATCAGTCGTAATTTTCACTAACCTGCATTCCTAATTCAAAAATTCCTATCTCCATACAGATACAGTTTTACCATAACTCACCAGGTATCACTTACTACACCTGGCAAGTAATCGCAGATCGTGTGCAGCATTTGTAACTCGCGTTGCTAAGCTGCTACTGTGTGCAAGTAGATGCAGTAAAAACATAGTAGATTACACAGGATTAAAGTTGTTCTCGGCGATAATGCGACCAGAAAGCGGGGCGACGATGACTCAACTACGGCGAATGAATAAGTGTTTTGCATTCAATTGGCGTACGCAGCCGCGACGAGAGCACAGAGTTATTGTAGTAACAGTTTTTAACATAACAACGTGTACGTCCGACGATTTGTAATATGCTATTCCAGTATGTAAGATTTTTTATTGAAAAAAGTGGGTAACGAGCGCCTAGTCAAGACAGCGCAGACCTACACATACTTGGTGCTGAATGAAATGCAGAAGCAGAACTTACCCACCTGCAGGTGTGCTGCCATATAAAATTAAAAACAATTTTAGCCATTTGTGGTAGAGTGAGTCTAAACGATTAATTTGGTTTTCGTTCGCTACTTACTTCAAAACTTTAGAAGGTTTTCCTTCGAATGGACTTGTGCTGTCCGTCTTAACGTTTAACAACGTCACCGATATTATACTATCGAAGTACATAAATAATAATAGACGTAAGACATTGTATGAAAATTTACTTTCCGAGCGCGACATCGCCGGCCTCAGGGGACGATGGAATATTTTTAGCTGGTATATGTAAAGTACATGTGCTGTTCTAGATTTTTTATTTGGACTTGAAACTAGTAACTAGAACAAATTTTATCTTTTGGTTTAATTATATTTTCTTAGGCAGGTTAATATTATCAAATGTCTATCTATTTTTCATTACGTATTTATATTAGAGATTAAAGGCAACTAATGTATTTTATAATTTACTTAAGAATAAAGGTTAACTCTCAGCATCAAAGTTCGCATTGGTAAGTTAAAATAAAATGAAACTCGACATGGCAGCTTGCATAATCAAAATTACAATTCAAGTTAACTCGCTGAACCTATATTTTACTGGTATCTCTCAAGCAATCATTACGTAGTTGCATCGCTTGTTTATTATCAGATTAATCAGTAGCTATAATTTATTAAATCTACAAAGCACAAACAAATAATTTAGAAGGAGTCATTATCGTAATGTAACTCAGGAACACGTGGATGTCTATAAGAGCTCTCGTGACCATAAATCAGTGATCAGACTTCGATGATAAGTTAATATTGTTCAATACAGTACTCTACGTGAGATCGGAACTAAAGAAGGCTGAACTGCGTTTGAGGAAACCGCACAATCGTATTTGATCCCTATCGCACCGAAAGACATATGCCGTTTTCTCATAAGCCCATGGTATAATAAACACGAGTTATTGGCCAGACAATAAGGAGTTGTTTCGTGACCGACTTCAGAAATAAATGAGTTTTTTGACAGCTGCGATATACGGTTGCAACGGTATTGGATATTTTTCAAAATGAAAATTGGTGTCAATTGAAAATAGCCATTGCAGGTGTACTTTTGGAAGTATTGGAATGTTTTTATTTTAAAACAGGCATATTGTAAACGCTTACCAATTATACAGTATCTACCATGTGTGGATATTTTTTTAGATAATCAACGTAGTAAATAAATTAATTGTTCATTGCAAAGTTACTCTAATTAAAGATGTAATAGGGAAAATAAAGATAACGAAAAATAATTTACGTTACACATGACAGACTAATAAAAATAAACATTATATTTTCAGGTCATCTGACAGCGCATTGCACACATACATAACTTAGTATTAACATTACTCAACATTTCTCGAGTATCATAAATCTAATATCTCACATCACATCCAAAGCTACACTGTAGTAATATAGGATTTCATGTCAATTCATTTCAATTCACAATACATTGCGCAGCGAACTGTGAACAAAAGAGCTTTGACGTTAATATGCAAGTTCATATTTAAATTAAAGGTAACGTTCCGCTAACACAAGGGTTGTAACACCCTTCATGCGAATCTTTATGACAAATAGCTAACACTCAAATGTATGAAATTATTACCTATTTGGGTTATAGATATCATGTATAATGTTCTTCTTAAATAATTTAATATTGATGAGATTTGTATTTTACAACATTCACCGTGGAACATTATATTTCAATGCACCTCAGTCAACAAATCAGCAATTAACGAAAGAAGTTTAAGGCACAAAATAAGGTAATAAATCAATAATGAAACCAGTCTAAAACACAATTAAACATGAAACTGTAATTTACTGGGGCGGGTAAACGAACTTTATACGAGCAACATGAAACAAGATTAAATACAATCATAATATTAAATAATTTTATGTTTTTATTGTATTGTATTGTTTGCATTACATTGTATTGCATTGCATTGTATTCCATTGTCTTGTCTTGTTTTGTCTTGTCTTGTATTGTCTTGCCTAGACTTGCCTTGCCTTGCATTGTATTGTATCACCAGTATTGAATCCATTGTTACCTTACCTGGATTAAGGTCTGCGTTTCGTATTACAGACTCGTTGGGAACGTAACACTGGTGTATCTCAATTCGCCTCATTCCTCTGGGATATTCCTATCACCTGGACGAGAGGTGGTGCTCCTGATTTTGAGAATCTGAAGCCGTCACAGTTCATTACAGACCGTACCACCACCATTGAGAGAGGAACCACTGGCTTAGAGTGGGTCGTGTTTAATAAACAACAAGCTTGTGAGTAACTGAGATTTTAAAATGTTATCACCAAACAATTTGAATGCAACGGGTACACACCATCTACTTCTTTTTTCCGATATCTCGAAACAGTTACATAGCTCAGGTGGGACTATATGGCGGAAATAAATTTGAAGTTTCAAGTGTCAACTTATCAAGAGTTTCTCTCCGCCACCGCAGTTCCGCCGTGACCATGATCCACGAACTGGGTTGAAATATCGGTACAAAAGAAGAAAATCGTAAGTAGCCGTTACATTCAAATTGCTAATATCTAAATTATCAATAAATTACTAATCTATATATATATAAAAGGATAACTGACTGACTGACATATCAACGCACGGACCAAACTACTAAGGCTAGGACCGTGAAAATCTGCACATGGGTTCCTTTCGCGCTGTAGGTGAGCACTAAGGAAGGGTATTTGGAAATTAAACCTCTGAGGTGGTCAAAAGGGGGAAGACAGCCTGTATGGCGCGTTCGAAGCCGCGAGGAAGTCGCTCATTAGTAATAAAGGAATAATATTTTAAAAACTTTAATAAAATGTTGTTTAAGTATTTGGCACTAAAGTATCTGTCTGTATGTAGCTTTCTACAGAATTAACTACGATGACACCAACTGGGCTCTCCTGACCAGAGTACTAAGAAGCGCCAACCGGACTGTCATTCATGAAATCAATCGAGCTCAAGTAAGTTGCACCCTTGTCGTTAGTTTTATTTGTTCTAACAATTGGACAACTCTTTGTATTATCTCTTAAGTAAAGGTTAGTTGCATTTGACGACCTTGCGCAGATGGTGATGAGCCGCTTCGTGAAAAGTGAAGTCGTGGATTCGAATCCCATAACGAGATGAATTTTTCGTATTGGTTTCGTATCTGGAAAACCTTACGTAGTAGAGCATTAATATGTTCGGCTGGGTCGGTACCACTGTCATACCTAATTGTGCCGTGAAACAGTATTGTTCGCATTACTTCTAGTTTGGTGTAATTATGTGATAGCTAGCATATGCAGAACACGAGGCGTTTTATCTATGTCCTCAGAATAGCACCGCATCTGTGGTTACAGCTAGTGGTTAGTGCTGGGCTACAATTGCTACTTACCATTAGGTGGACTGCAAGCCCGTATGCTACTTTATAACATTAAAAAAACGTAAAATCAAAATCATCTGATTCACGCCAAATGACAGTGGTTCTCAAACCAGACGAGCCTGATACCGAAATTATAATTGGATATTTTGGAAGCTGCTTACCATTAAACATGCTTTTCTAATTGTTACTAAAATCTCGTAGATCGTTGACGACTTGTTCGCGCTGGCCAGAGCCGGAGTTCTTCAATATTCAAGAGCCTTCAACATCTTGTCATTCTTGGAGTTCGAAGATGCTTATGCACCTTGGATTGCCGCCACAACTGGATTCAACTTTGCGCTTAGAAGATTGGCTCATGATACCGCTAATCTTCAGAAACTACAGGTGAAGTACCTTATATAGAAAATGTAACTAGGAATGATTTTAGAGTTTAAATGACTGTAGCAAAGGAAAGTTTATGTTTTTTTTATTTAATTTTCACGGACGTCTGCGTACGTGCCCTTGTAACATTAGTTGTTGTCTATTTAAATATCCGCGACACATTTCTTCTGCGTGGTCACTGCACTTAACTATTAAAAATGTATAATTAATATAAATGTACTTGTAAACTACCTGTGTTTCGGTGTAAGGGTGTGATAGCCAGCATACGCAGAACGTGAGGCGTTCGATCTTTGTCCTCAAGAGTAGCACGGCATCTGGGATACCAAATGTCATGGGCTATGATGGGCTCTATAATTTGTGTCTCCTCTGACTACATTTTCAACATGATTTTATTTAAAATATTCCAAATTCCATCTCGTAGGACATCATCATCCGTCTGAGCGTCGCAATCACCAGACGTCTGGGTTACGAGGAGAGAGCTGGAGAGTCCTTCATGGACGGCCTCCTGAGATTGAACCTCCACACCTTCCTCTGCAACATCGGCCATCCTGAATGCGTCGCTGCCGCGCGAACGAACTTCCAGAGATGGAGGAATGGCGGAACGTGAGTATATTATAGAAATTGAGGAACTAAACTGACCTACAGTTCACCTGTGGATAGCGTAGAAGAAAACCATGTTCATATGAGGTCGGTATCACCGTCACAGTACGCATTAGCCAGCAAGACACGCGGTTTTTTTTT
>DWIE01001337.1:0-11071 GCA_018248235.1 Choaspes benjaminii
TTACCTTACGGGTGGTAGAACATGTATATGTTCGACTGGGTCGGTACCACCGTCACACCTATTTGTGCCGTGAAACATGATTACAAGATGTCATGGGCTGTAGTAGCTACTTACCAGCAGGTAGACTGCAAGCCCGTGTGTTACTTCATAACATAAAAAAAAAACCAATCCAAAAAATTCCTTTTTATAATAGTAATGTCTAAAAACTGTTCGCATGTAATAAATAAATAAATTTCCAATGTACATCACCATACATATATGTGTCCTACGAACTATCAACTTTACTATATAATAGGGGCACGGCACACAGGGGACATCGGCAAACTGATCTCTATTACATTAACTAGATTGGATGGGCGAGCAAACACTGGTGTGTACGTTACCGCTAGGCTGGATTGTCACGTTAACAGACTTCTAAAATGGAAGGTAGCGGTTACTATTAGACCAACTTAGCATTAAATTCCGCCTAAGTTTTTTAACCAATCATTTACATATAATATCAAACATGTGCATTCATCTGTAGTAGAATCTATCCAGGTTCACCCGGGTGAGTATCACCACTACACATTTTTCTGCTATAAACAGCTGTTATGTGTGTTTCAGCTTGAAGGGAGGCAGCCGGCACACAGGATAGATCAGGCGACCAACTTAGCCCTCGAGAGTAGTAACGCACTTATGACTGACTTAGAACAGAACGATGGGTATGTTTTGAGTCGATTACAGGTTGCATGGGCTGTAGTGGTCACTTAACATCAGGTGGACTGCATGGCCGGGTGCTAGTTCACAACATAAAAAAAAACAGTTCGTCAATATATATTTATTTACAACAATAGAAACAGATAAAGTTTTATTAATAAAAATAAAAAAAATTAAAAATAAATACAGCTCGTGAGGGAATTGAACCCCCGACCACCTCTATTAAGGATATAAATGGGCGCTCTCACCGCTGAGCTAACGAGCCGTTGTAGAAGCTTTGGAAACTTGACAACACAATCGCAAATGGTGTGTCATAAGTATGACGTAATAGATGTAACAAAAAAAACAATCTATGTATAAGGTAATGACAAAATAATTCAGTTTGTACTCTTCTGTTAATCAGTGATTTTTTCTATATAGAAGCTATTGTTACTTTTAATGTTACCAGAAACAAAAATCGGTTAATTAATTACAGTAGTATACCAACAATGAGGCGATCACTAAAATTATAATTATGAGGAAATAAACGTTTCTAATTGATTTATTTTGTTGAAATAAAAAAACAACTCACGCCTGTATTTACCCGTAGCTGTAGACAGGTGAACATCACCTATGTTTCGCCAGTTATGGTAAGGTCCCGATGCCGGTAGCGAGCATATTACTATTTACTGGGCACATTTCCAAACTCAATAATAAACAATGAAGCGTGATTAAGAACTGAATGGGTGACGTCAAGATTCAAGGTCGCTAGAGTTCATGTGATATAGACGCGATCCTGTGTTTAGTAAAACATGTTTTTTACAATACAATCGCGTACTAGATAATTGAAATTTGTACGGGATGTCACTTTAGATAACAATCTCACAAATTGACGTTCTGACGTCATCAAAATTGCAATATTAATATTATTAATGCATGAACTACATACATACCGTTTGCTACTCTCATTACCATAAACAAAGAAAAAACTAAAGTCAAGAATATTGAAATGACTTTTAAAAAAAAAATCATAAAATGCAGCCGAATGCAAAAACGGTACTATATATATACACACAAATTTTATAAAATCAAAACATCGTATATCGATAATTTATCACGCTTATCTTGGGAGCGGCCGGTAAAATTTGATTAAAAAATACAAACCGTGTGAAAATTTGATTGTTTTAATTTATATTATAACTTTAATAAGTTTTGTTCAGTATCTGCCTCGCCGTACGCTGTTTATTTTATTTGTGTAGTAACACCTAGCGCCATCTGTGCTCAAAAATGTGAACTACTTAGTTGCAGTGACAAAATATGTGTACGCGCGCTCGTCGCATTGAATACGCAATGACTTAATTATGCATGTCATGTTTTTACTTTTTTCTCTGTGATGTTTGTGCTTTCTGAGAAAAGTAGTTAAACATATCTTCTTTGTGACCGACACGTGACAATCTCTATGTAGTTTACGTGCAATAAACGTCCCCGTTGTTTTGGGTTAAGTTATTTCATTATATACAATATTTTAATATTGCATTCCAATCGGATGAAGTCCGACGTCACAGCTTGTGTAATTCATTGTATGAATAAAGAGTAAAACATCAAAATCGAGTATTCCGAACATTCCCAACATGGGTTTCCCATTGAAAGATCTATATCGGTAAAGTTTCGACGCCAATTTTTATTTAGAAGCTTTTAAACCTAATTGGAATATCTGACGGGCGATAAAACGTACTCGCGTTTTACGCAAAATTGAATAAAATTATTGAATGAATGTTTCAAATGAAATTGAGGAGTTTCATTGCTTTATTGGCTTCGTCATTTGTAAGAGTTCGTGGGAAGATGGTAATTTACGTTAAATATTATTTCTTAGATGAACTCTTCATTGCACACTAGTTGAGACTAGGTTACAAAAACTAAATACTGTCTCAGATTAGAAGGAGAAAAAGAATGCTTAGTAAGAGGCCAAACCATAATGAATTCTGATGGTACTACCGTCTCACTCAGTTGTAGGTACTGAAAAGCAGCAGTGGAGCATATTATATGTACAAGCCGCAGTTTTCCCCGTAGACGGAGTTGCGTGTGGCAGCTAGTTAAAAACAAATTGGAATACCCAACGGCCAATAAAAGTTGGAAAATGATTTCGAACTTCTGAATGCAAGGAAATGAATGATTGTATGGAACGAATGAAATGGACCGAGAATGCCTTTTATCGCTTTATGTAGGTTTTATAATCTGTGGGTAAATTCTGCGGTGATTTTAATAGCTTTTGTGATTTATTAAAACGTGTCCTGGACATTTCGCGGAAATGTGTTATGTTTAATTGGAAAGTCATCCCCAGTGCACGAAAATCAAATAATGTAATTACTTTTTTTGGGCGGGTCGGTATCACCGTCACACCTACTTGCGCAGTGAAACAGCAGTGTCCGCACCAATAGTGACTCATGTAAGGGTATGATGCCAGCATACGCAGAACACGAGGCGTTTGATGTATGCCCTTAGAAGTAGCACCGCATCTATCGTTACAGATGCCATGGGCTGCAGTAGCTACTTACCAGCAGGTAAACTGCAACCCCATGAACTACTTCATAACAATAAAAAAAGTGAATTGCTTACTCATTCTACTTCATAAAAATCCCCTCAAAGTCTCCATCAAATTTTATAGCGAAAAACGTAGCAGACGCCCGTGAAACTTTACAAAATGAGGGTCAGATCAAAAAGAACGTTACGTCACGGCTATCAATAAGTTCTTTATTCTAAAGTAACATTAAACTGAACTAAAAAAGTCGGGCGGGCCATAAAACAGTCGTCATAAAGGAGCTGTATTAAAAAGTTGTGGAAGGGTTCCTATCTCTGCCCGGGTACCCTGGGGCCTGAACTACTTTACCTCATGCAGAAAGTTTGCGTAGGGTCACCAGATAATCAAAATCCACATGGGAATAATCCTGAGCCTGGAAGCAGATTTAAAAATTAGAGAATTATAAAATTAAAATCCTCTTGGCCCGTTATAAAATATATTTTTGCCGACCTCCGTGGCGCAGACGGTGATGAGCCGCTTTGCGAAACGTCAGGTCGCGGCGAAACGAATTTTCTAACTTCGAAACTAATTTGTTTCGTGTCTGGAATAACCTACTTGTGCCGTGAAACAGTAGTTCGCACTACTTGTGTTTCGGTGTAAAGGTGATATAGCCAGCCTACGCAGAGCACGAGGCGTACGATCTATGTCCTTAAAGTAGCACCGCATCTGTAATTACAGATGTCATGGGCTGCAGGAGCTACTTACCAGCAGGAAGACTGCATGCCCGCGTGTTACTTCATAACAGAAAATAAACAATACAATAAATGTATTGTAAAGAGTTATTACACAGGAGACGGTAATCACTTACCATCTGGTGAGCTGTCTGCCTGTTGGCGCCCTTTTTACTATAAAAAAACCCAAGATGGACATGGTAGCCCTATCTGTGGGACAGTAAAATAATTTCTCAGGGAAAAATTTTCATAACGGCGAAGTTTCTTGTTTCAGTTGTATCGAGGGCCCTTAGTTTTGAGGTGCTCTCGTGGAACAAAAGTTTGTTCTGTTTTGTTATTACTTCGCAAATTTCACTCGAATAAACTCTTGAGATTTGCATAAATGTGTTTAATAATAAGCTCAGTTTAGATTTGCATTTCTATTACCGAAAGGTTTAAGTTTTTTTTTATTTCTAGTTTGTGCAGATTTAAATTTAAGCGCAAAATCCTCTTATATTAAGTACCAAGTTAAACTTTTACTTACGATCTTCTTTGTAACTGAAATTTCCAGTGGTTCGTTCCAGCCTCACTGGATCGAGCTCCATAAACCACAGGTGATCTCAATTAGGCGCCAATCCATCCTCCTCATTCATCAGGTAGTGGGCTATAGAGATGTAGAAACATCTAAATAATTTTAACCGGTAAGATGGGTTTAAATTTGCAGAGCGAAGAATAGCGTAAAAAGAGTCCTTCATGGCTGGCAACGCATTGGCAATTCCTCTGGTGTTGCAAATGTATATAGGCGACGGTAACCGCTTTCCATCAGGCGGCCCGTCTGCTTGCTTGCCTCCCTCGTAACATGAAAAAGCACCTTGGCGTTGTTCCGGAGCAGCACCCTGACCAGGTCGGTCTGGTGCGCCCGCGCGGCCAGGTGCAGCGGCGTCTCCCCGCGCGCGGTGGCCGCGTCCGCCTCCGCGCCGGCGCCCAGCAGCACCAGCGCTATGTTCATGCAGCCCATGAACGACGCCACGTGCAGGGGGGTCAAGCCTGATTCTGTTGTCGCTGATTTACCTGTAGTTTGAAGTATTGATGTGAAACAGTTTAATTTAAATACATTATTCATTTTTAAGCTAGGATAAACATGATTTTACAGTCTATATTAAAGTAAATGTTAGAGGATTATAGCCAATGACAACTGTGAAAAAGGTTGATCACATATGCAGTACTTCTGCTGAGAGCGAATATCGAACAAATTGTATTCATAATAAACATTTTACAAATATTGAGACAGCGACACCCAGAAAATAATTCGGTGAATTAAAAAAATCTTCTGCGACAATTAAACTTCGCTAAAATTACACCAACAACGTTAAAGTTGTCGTTAAAAAGCTAAAATGTATATAGCAAATTTCAAAAACTAAACATTCCGACGACCTCCGTGGCGCAGACGGTGATGAGCCGCTTTGCGAAACATGACGTCGCGTGTTGGACTCCCGCGGCGAGACGAATATTTCTAATTTGTTTCGTGTCTGAAATAACCTTTCAGGTAGTAGAACATGAAGATGTTCGACTCAATCGGTACCACCGTCACACCTATTTGTACTGTGAAACAATAGTGTTCGCACTACATGTGTTTCGGTGTAAAGGTGTGATAACCAGCATACGCAAAATCCGAGGCGTTCGAACTATGTCCTCAAGGGTAGCACCGCATCTATGATTACAGATGTTATGGGCTTCAGTAGCTACTTACTAGCAGGCAAGTTCGTGTGCTCCTTCATAACTTTAAAAAATGTGTCGACGTGTGTTAGCCATTCTCATAGTTTCAGCGGTACAAATTAATAGAAAAAAAAAAACTTACTGGCACCATATTTGAGTAAGAGCTCGACGACCTTAAGCCTATTCTTCTTGCATGCAATGTGAAGAGGCGTAAACCCGTTTAGGGCTCGAGCGTTCGCGTCGGCGTTTCGATCTAGCAGTAACTTCGCCACCTGTTGAATATGGATATAATCAATAAAACAGACATTACAGGTTAATCTTAGACACTTTGTCCAGAACCGCTTTAAAACTTAATCGCAAATTGTGTTAATATAGTATGTCAATAGGCGAGCTGAAGTGACCGAATAGTGATTATTACGGTTTGTATAAGATTCTTAATGGTATATTGTGCCAAGATAGGTAAGGTGTTGGATGTAAGAGAGAACAATGGGCAGAGCGTCTAGCCAGAATCTTGAGTCAGAGATTCCCTCTCGATCCTCTTTGAAAGGTATTTTCATTACCAAATACTAATATTATACTAAATTTATCATTGAAGTTAGGAGAAATTCAGGCAAAGCAAGCTAGGTGCACATAATGTTGTTGATAATTGTTTGACTCTAGTCATTGAAATTTGCGCTATAATGCTATACTCGTAGGGTGCAAATTCGGTCGACAAACCTGTCGTGTACGGCTTCGCACAACGCGATCAGTTAGTAAACGGTGACATAGTATTTATTAGGTGCAGTGATCGAAACATCATGTCATATAAAGCACACGTTACCTTGACGTGTCCGCAGTGTGCGGCCACGTGCAGCGCGGTGAGGTAGTCCACGGTGACGTCGTCTATGGGCGCGCCCGCAGACAGCAGCGCGCGCGCACTCTCCACGTGCTCGCCCTGCACTGACATGTGCAGTGGCGTCAGCCCGTTTTTAGTCTTGCTGGTGATCGGCGCGCCGTGCTGCAGCAGCCTGGACACCACGTTGCTGTGGCCGGAGCGCGCCGCGCAGTGCAGCGGCGTCAGACCGTCGCGGGTCACTGCCGCTATATTTGCACCATTTTCAACGAGCAAATCCACCATAGCCAGCTGCCCCCACTTGCTGGCGACGTGCAGCGGCGTGATGTTGTGTTTCGCGGCGCGGCCCGAGTCCGCGCCCGCTCCGAGCAGCGCCTTCGCCACGCCCACGTTGCCGTAGTGAGCGGCTATGTGTAACGGCGTGAAGCCGGACTTCGAGCAGGCGTCCGGGTTGTGTTCGTTCTGCAATATTTAGGACGTATGGTAAAATTATTAAAACAATGTTTTTTATATGTTATGAAGTAGCACACTGGCTTGCAGTCTACCTGCTGATAATTAGCTACTGCAGCCCATAACATCTGTAATCTCAGATACAGTGCTACTCTTGAGGACATAGATAGAAATCCTCGTCTTCTACGTATGCTGACTATCACGCCCTTACACCGAAACAAAAGAAGTGCGAATACTACTGTTTCACGGCTCAAACAGGTGTGACGGTGGTATCGACCCAGCCGAACACATTCATGTTCTACCACCCGTTAGGTTATTTCAGAACCCATAGAAAAAAATCGTCGGATTTGAACCCACGACCTCGCATTTTACAAAGCGGCTCATCACCATGTCATCTACGCCACGGAGGTCGTCCAAATGCTGGTATTTTCATTGACAATTAGATATGTACAGTACTGAAATAGCTGTAGAGTCCTTTAACTCCATTTCGTCCTTATAGCTGTGATTTACGTTACACGATATTACTATACATTTGAAGTTGTATTATACATATCGAAAAGTTTGTTTTCCAATTACGACTGAACATTTGAAAAATTCAAATTAAAAAGGGGATTTATCCCCTTTGACTTTTAAGACAATCAAGTCCTATATAGCTCAGCATAATGTAAGCTGTAGCATCAAAGGACTTTCAATAAATAACACATAATTATGAACAGTAAAACTTTTTGAATGTCTTATTTTACTGCTGCTGCTACAGTACCTCGAGTAAAAGCGTAGCTGCCTTGACGTCATTCTTCTTGGCGGCGATGTGTAGCGCGGGCAGTCGCACCTTGCCACGCGTGTCAGATTCCAGGAGCTCTGCAACCACGCGGTCGTGGCCTTGTTGCATCGCCACTGCCAGTGGCGTGAAGCCATCCTAAACATAAAGCAAATACATTTTAGATTATATTTATTCACCATTCTACCCCAAAGAAATCTGTTACAAATTTGAGAGATTCGATCACCTCTGATGATAAGTTTTTGAAGTTTGCCTACCATCTATTTCATCAATTGAACGAAATACACCGGGAGAGTGAACATTGCTACTTCACGGCAAAATTAGGTAGGAGGACTTTACTGTTTCAGTCAAACGTAATCTTTTTCTTTATGTTATGAAATAGCACACGGGCTTGCAGCCTACCTTCTACTAAGTAGCTACTGCAGCTTATGACGTCTGTAATCTCAGATTCTTGAAGACATAGATCGAACGCCTCGTATTCTGCGTATGCTGCCTTTTACACCCTTAAACCGAAACACAAGTAGCGCGAACACTACTTTTTCGCGGCACAAATAGGTGTGATGGTGGTTCTGACCCCGTAGATCATATTCACGTTCCGCAATGTACCCCTAAAATAACAAGAATAAATCACTCACCTCTGTAGCGAGGGTCTGACTGGCACCAGCGGCGAGCAGCATCTTGACGCAACCGGCATGGTTCTCCTGCGCCGCCATGTACAGTGGGGTGAAGCCGGCTGCGGATTGCGCATCTGCCTTCGCGCCCGCGCCCAGCAAGGCGCGAGCTACTGACTCCTGCCCAGCGAGACATGCTATGTGGAGTGCTGTGTTCCCTGTGGAGGTAAACAATACGGGATGTAGTATTTTTTTATTTATTTATTCTTTATGGAACCTTATAAAAACAAAATGCGGACTTAATGCTAAAAGCATCCTCTGCCAGTCAAAGTATATATTTTTTATTGGAACCGTTTCACCAGTTGACTTCAGTTTTATAATATGTACAACGTCTAATTAAGATTAAGTGATACCTCTAATCAACCTGTATATAGAAGTTAGTAGTCATAAAAAGTGACTAACAGTCACAATTAGAGAGCATATCCCTCTGAAGAACGATGGTTCTACTGCGGTCACCAATACACATATCTAAGCGCGCTGACTATGGACTATGGACCAAAACTCTTTAGATCGGATATATGACTAACAGAGGCTGACAGCTGAGATGCCAGAATATATGAATCGTGTATAAAAAAAATAGTTGAATACATCATAGAATATCGCTAACCAGAAAACACCAGCTCTTTATCTCAATTGGCATTGTTAATCGATTCAACAAAGTAACTGATACAATGTCACGATCGGCGAAGCAAGAACAATAGATTGGTACACTGACACACATCACCTGATGCAACTTTCGTTTTTACTTCCAGCCGAGAAACGCGATACGTTGAGATAAGAGCTTTTGCGTTTCTCTGAAGTTTCTTTACCTTTCTTTGTAGCAGCGTCGACTGTGGCTCCGCGCTTCAGTAACTCCTCCACGACGGAGATGTGGCCATCTTTAGCGGCTAGGTGGAGGGCGTTCAGGCCATTCTGAAAGTAATATTTATTTATATTAGATGTAGATATTTATATTATATTTTTATGTATATTAAAATACCAAACGGGAATGCAATTCACCTAATTTTAAGTGACTAATGCTGCCCATGACAACCATAAGCGATTCTAAATATGTCCATCGTCCTCTTCAAACCCACGCCTTCGTTGCTACTCCTGAGGGCTAAGGTGGTCGCCTAATCTATCCTGAACATGCCGGTTTTCATTCTATTCGTAACCCATAAGAGCTGCTTCTCGACAGAAATAGGTAAACATTGAAGTTTACGATTAAAGAATAGAGAGAGAATAGAACGGTAATAAGGAAAAATAAATATCATCGTTACTAACAAATATGATGAAATGGTAACGCTAGCTCAGCACTAGAGTTTTCAAGTGACATCAGTAGATTATTTCCGCTAGCTCCTTCGGGTAAGGTGTTTTGTGAATCTTTAGATGGAAACAGAAATTATTTAGGAAAGCAAGTTAAGCAAATTACCTGCCAGATAGGAAAAGTTATATATTTTATGGACTCTAAGTGAAGATTCTTGGATTAATTTTTGGAAATCAGATGTCTTAAGTAAACCAAGGAAAGTTCTATTCAGTTTACTATACTCAAAATCTAAAATGGTAATGACCTCTTATTAATGTTCCAATTGAAACTGACAGCGAAACGAACAGATTCGCAACCGAACGGAATAATTGCAGTTAGTACAATTCTTGAATTTCAATTTTTCAACTCCGCTGCTCATTAGATACGGAATTATCCGGCCCGGTGAAATACCATCAAACATTAGCATACAGAGCGTAGAGAAAATGAATAAGGAATTTACTCGAGATTACTTGCGAGGAAATATAAATGCATGCAAATTTCATTTTCAAACACGAATGTATTCTTACGTATTGGAAATGAGGATATGGAACCTTACATCGATGATCCTGATTTTCTTTTGTTTCTAACTCAATTCGAACCGATTCTGGAAATAACTCATGGCTAGTAAACAAAAACACATTGTTATCATCATTTAACACGACCCTACGTTTTTTTTTTAATATTATGAAGTAGCACACGGTCTTGCAGTCTACCTTCTACCTACTCTTGAGGACACAAATCGAACGCCTGGTATTCACGGCACAAATAGATGTGACGGTGGAGTACCACCAGGTCAGTAACCTAGTCGAACATATTCATGCTTCTAACCCCGTTATGTTGTACAAGCGTACCACCACTATCATCAGTCCCACTATATTTCGCCAGAAAATTCCCAACATAAGTGGAGATATCTAAGAAACTCCAGATGGTTAATTTAATTAATATATTGATAGATAGATAAAAGAAGTCTACGATATATTGTATAAGAAAACTGCAATACGTAATAATAGACAAATTGATTGACATTTTCATGAATTATCAACAAATGATGAATTAAAAGTTAAATGTTTCGATGGCCGCATAAATCAGTAGCTTCACGGACAGGCCTATAAATCACAAGTGTAAACAGATCCTAATGGTCAATGTGCAACGAAGCGGAAAGTGTTAGTTTGTTTGAAGGTCGACCACATTTGTAACGATATTAATATATTTTTATTCGCTACGTTGACGTTGTTTGACATACTGTCACCGGCAATTGAATTCTGTCACTTTTTAACTATCAGCAAGGCATACTTAATATTATCTGTTCACCCGTCAGCACAAACACTAGTAGTCACAAAACTATTGTAATCTAAAGTTAGATAAAATTTACGATTTATTACCGTAGCGATAAGTTATTAATAACCGAATATTTTTAATTCCAATTAGTTTTTGGT
>DWIE01001338.1:0-11070 GCA_018248235.1 Choaspes benjaminii
CCCAGTAGTTTGGTCTGTGCGTTGATATGTCAGTCAGTCAGTTATCCTTTTATATATAGACGAGCGCTTTCTCCGCAGATTCGCTCGCGTCGTCCAGACTTTCATCCCCCTTTTCACCACTTTAACGGTGAATTTCCAAAAACCCTTCCTTAGTGCTCACCTACAGGGTAAAAGGAACCCGCATGCAAACTTTCACAGTCCTAGCCCCAGTAGTTAGGGCTGTGCGTTGATATGTCAGTCAGTTGTCCTGTTTTATATATATATATATAGATAAACATAGTACCAATAGATAACATGGAACAAATTCAATAGTTAAAGAAAAAATGCGTTCAAAATTTGTTAGTGCTTGCACGTATGATAGAGGCGTTAAGCAGTTCCAGCATACTTTGTTTAGATGAATTTCTTGTATTGCTTGCTTGTAGTTGGTACATATAGTATAGTACAATTGTTTATATAGTTCTAAGTACGAATTATTATTATTTCTTACTTCTTATTCATACCTATTTGTGCGTGTATCTTTCGATAGATTTTTTTTTGTTTTTTGAAAATGAGAGCAGCAAACGGGCATGCAGTTCACCAGATGTTGAGTGACCACTGCAGCCCGTGACAACTATAACCGACTCGATACGGAGCCATCGTTGAGTTCGAAGTCGGTCACAAACGCGTTGCTACTCTTGAGGGCTGAGTTGGTCGCCTCATATGCGTGCTGCTGCCACACCCTCCAAGCTGAAACACAACTCATAAGAGCTCGGTGTGGTGGTGGTACTCACTCGGGGGAATCATTTACAGATCCAATTACAGATCCAATCTGGATCAAAATATGTTATTGTGCGAAATGGCAGTTGGGATTTCTTATCAATTACTCCAATAGCACATCACGAACATTTTAATATAAATGTGTAAAACAATGAACATTGGCTGTATGCCAACAATCAACTGTATCAACATAATGTCATTTATTTAGTTATGAAGTAAATAATTAATAAACATGTCTAAGATTAACTTGCTTATATACATATATTCTATGGAATAATAGATTTTTCATGTGCATTGCTGGTACAGACGTGCGTAAACGTATCTAATAGAGATATTGATAGATTTTGTTAATTCGTTATGAAGTTATCAAAGGAAACGATAATTCTGCCACAGTTTCGATAGTGATTAATGGTTTCATAAGTCATTAGTGCATGTAGACCAGCTTGTTTTATATAGGGTTGTCACTAATCACTTCGAGTGCTTTGTGTTGTAAGATTAAATAAGGATTTTTTATTAAACCTACAATGAGCATCTTCTCTTTACTAGTTTTATTTTTATTTTATTTATGTTCCAATATAGGTAATATATATTATTTATTAACGCTTTAGTTGACAAACAACAAAATATGTCACATCTTATTGTTATTTAACTAAGCTGTAAGTTTTCTTTTAAAACTTAAATAACTATGCATGCGCAGAACACGAGGCGTTCGATTTGTGTCTTCAAGAGTAGTACCGCATCTGTGATTACAGATGTCATGGGCTGCAGTAACTACTTACCAGCAGGTAGACTGCAAGCCCGTGTGCTCCGTCATTACATAAATAAAAACATCATATAGAAGCCGGGCAACAATAACCAGCCGTCGTTTTATAACGCAGGTGTGCTTGCCCCATTTCCAAATTTTATTATACCAATTACCCTTAACAATTTCTTGCGGTTAAATTTAACATTTTATAACTGAGAAATTAAACCGAAACATCCGGAGAAAAGCTCGGAGGAACACCTGCCTCACTTCCATAAATATTTGCGTAGACTGTGCTAGGTAAGTTGCCACCAGTTAGCGAACGCATTCGTTCTTTCGTCATCCGATTTTCGTCAAGCTTCCCATTCGACTGTGTCGTATGCAATATCGATGTCCATGAACACTGATCCAACGTCACGTATGAAACCGCACAAATGTATTGTAGAGAGAATGATTGTCCACTTGTTTTGGTTTAAAGTTATGAGAAAAATCGATTTAAATAGGACATCTTAAGGAAACGAGTGGCAAAGTATTATTCGATACATTAGTGAACAGCACAGAACATATCATATACCGCAAATATCACGCTTTTGTTGTCGTGGTTATCTGAATTTCAGTTGATGCTACTGTAAGATGTTTAGCTGTATTTAATTTCAGCTTTTGTATTTGTGATATATACAATGTTACAATGAAATAGCTTTAAGCTTGGTATGAAAAGATATTGAAAAATGTTTAGCTGTTGCACCGTGATTTTTAGAATTGTTTCCAACAGCGCACCTACAAATATGTATTAATATTTATTATTAAACGATGGACAATTTAATTTGTTAACAATTTAGAATGAATAAATGGCAAAACACTTTCGGATACACAAGTATGCATAGAATGGCTGAATTTTATTTGTTGGATGAAGACAGTCTTAATATATAATATTATATATAAATATTCTACTTTGTGATGTGTGAAATACCCTTAAATTCAAAGTAAAATTTTGAAGGTCCATAATTTTTTGTAATTATTTTTTGTATTAAAAAATAACTTATATAGTTTTGACTCTGTGAAAAAAAAAATTGTACTTTTTTATGAATTATTGTTATTGGTAAAACCTTGAAGCCCAAATGTGTATGATTATATTTAATATCTGTTGTAAAGTTACTGCAATGGTACTACTGATTAAAGAACATTTGAATTTAAATATAGAATAGAAGTCATAGAGTATCTATATTACTTAGATACATAAAAAATGCAACTGTGTCTTCTATCAATAATACAGCTATCCTTATTCAATTCAAATCAAATGTGTCTATGGTCAGTATGTGCCCATAAATTGTCTTTTTTATTTTGCAAGCATGAGCTGTTGCTTTCCTTGTATCTAGTAATTGTTCTACATAAACAAAATGTATAAAAGTACTTTAGAAGTAAACTTTAGTTTCTGTGTTGCTATCATTCAAAAGTAGTAAGTATTATGCATGTTACAGCAAAAGTGCATAATTCTATAGAATTTTATAATAAATTGTAAGACATATTGTTTGTAACACATTTATTATTTGTCTTATTATTATAGCTCTTGCGGAATAATGCACTTCTGTGTAATAACACTTTAAATAGCAACCTGCATCTTGTACAAACAAATCATGTACATTTATGAAAGTGCTGCCAAAAAGATCTTTGAATTTATTTATCAATTGTTGTAGTTACCAGTTACTTAATCCATTCATGGTATGTCTTTCTTTTGTCATTGTATTTTATTTCTTTCAGATTTTATTACGTAGAATAGTTGTTCTAATACGAGTGGTTGAGGGTTCTCGATCCTCTATACAGTGAACGCAGCAAGCCGTCTCACGTGTGTACTGATTGTGTACAGGCAACGGCTCGAGCTGATGCGCGAGATGTACCACAACGAGGCGGAGCTGTCGCCCACCTCGCCCGACCACAACATTGAATCGGTCACCGGCGGTGATCCGTTCTACGATAGGTTCCCGTGGTTCCGCATGGTCGGAAGGTACGTAATATTTTTGATTATCTCGTACAGGGATTGGGGATCGTCACTTGTTTTTTGACACACCTCGATGGTGATGCTCCTTTAATGTAACCAAGTGCCATTCATTAATGTTGTTGATTGACGTCAATCAGGGTAAGTTTTTAAAAGCACCATGAATGAATGACTGACTTATCCATTCAATCTAGTGTTTTAATCATGCATGAAAAGTGAAATTATCATAAATTTTAATGAAAGTTATGATGTTAAATGAAAGTGTAAATCTTCTCTTTTTTAACAAACAAAAATGCTGTATTTACTTTTAACATGCAATGGAAGATATATGTGAGTAATTTGATAATATTTTATCCAACAGGAGCTTTGTATACTTGTCGAACCTCCTGTACCCGGTTCCACTCATTCACAAGGTTGCGATCGTGAACGAGAAAGGAGACGTGAAAGGCTACCTGCGGGTGGCCGTGCAGGCAGTAATCGACGCCGAAAAGAGTTAGTAATTTATTTCTAATTCGATTTATTTATTAATTAAATGGATTTAATGTTTCCTGTATGTTTGATTATTGAAAATTGGGTAGTACTGTTCAAACGTGATTAATTCAAAAATTTTTGATTATGGGACCATATGAAATTCCGCAAGAGGATAGGAATAAATTATAAATATCAGCAGAATTTCAAGCAAATAGCACTACATCCATAATGTATATGAATTTTATCTATCATTGTAGCGCAATGTCTTTAAATACATTACAAGATTTATAACCCATGGCACGTCCATCCACCAGACAACGCAGAATTCGCGGCTGGCGTGAAGCAGTCCGCGAAGATATCGTTCGACGACGACGTGGCGCCCGCCCGCTCGCGGCTGAAGGCGCTCTCCGCGCTATCCGCCGTCGAGCGGAACAACGCAATCAACGTGCTGGACGACCGCCCGGACACCGACTCCAATATCAAGATTGAAGGTTTCTTGTACCATTACTCGTATTCGTAAATAATAATTCGCTTCACCCCACTTGTATAGTTCTTCTTCTTCGTAACACTCTTGGCAGAGTGGTCGTGGCCATCATGTATCAGTATTTGAGGCTGCTGTGGTTAGCCTCACGAGCATTCGCCTTGTATAAAGTACACACCTGGAAAATCTAATTCTAAGTGTGATTAAGTTGGTGATGATATTGTCTACAGATTGCCCATTAGAGACTAAAATCACGTTTCGCTCTTCGTCGTCGAGAGAAAGACGCCTATAATTTTACAGTTTCACTTCATAGCTATTAAGTTAGATTCGGGGAATACATACACATTCGTGATTGTCAATACTATGTTTGTCATCTTTTGATTAACAGCCCAATTATTAATACAAAAAGAAACCATATGTCTGTGTCCTATGACTTTCTGTCAATTAACACTAATTTAACATTAGCTCATAATATTAAAATTAAAAAAGCTATTGAAGTTTCAGAGCGTGTACACACATAAATACACTTGAAACACAAAACCTTAGTTAGGCAGTGGGGTACGAATACCCTGAACGTGTTGGTCACGTCGTTGTCCCCGTCCCCGCAGAGCTGGCGGTGGGCGAATGTGACGCGGACAGCGGGCGCGGGGACAGCTCGCTGGCGTCGGAGCTGAAGGACGAGGAGCTGCCCGAGCACCTGGCGCTCGGCCGCGAGTTCACCTTCCGCGTCACCGTGCTGCAGGCGCACAGCGTCTCCACCGACTACGCGGACGTCTTCTGCCAGTTCAAGTGCGTGGTTGTACTTAGTGGAACGGGGAGACCATGTTCCAACAGTATTTCTTTGGAATTTGTATTTTTTTTAATCAAAATTATAGTTGCAAATGAGTTTTAAGTTTACCTGATTTTAAGTAGCCACTGCTGCCCATGACAGCCGTAATCATTTCAAACCAGACAGATCGTTCTGTTCAAAGTCGGTCACAAGTGCGTTGCTGCTACGGCTAAGTTGCCCACCTTACGTATTTTGTGGGTGCCGACTGCCACACTTTTCAAATTGAAACACTACCCATTAGAGTTATTTAAGCAGAAATAGTTATGGTAGTGAAACTCATCTGAACGATTCTGGACAGATTCTACTATCAATGTGATGTGTGATATTATTAGAAAACTTTGAAAGCGTGATTCAGATGCTTGAATGTGATTGGTTGGTCATATCAAAGAGTTTTCTACTAATATTTTGCTTTGGATTGTAAGGGGTATCTCATTATATATCACTTTTGGCGTATGAGTCATCGATGTGGGTGAACTTTGCGATTTACTTAAACAAAGTGGTTTAACTTTACTTTATTCTACCTATTTATAAAATGTATTGTAAATGTTACCAAACCAACAATCCATACGAACATGGAAGAGTTCAGAATTGATAAATAACATAATAAGGTAAGTGTAATTCTTACTCAAAAAAATTGTATCTCTTGCAGCTTCCTGCACCGAAACGAAGATGCATTCTCGACAGAGCCAGTCAAGAACGCAGGGAAGAACACCCCTCTCGGATTCTACCACGTACAAAATGTAAGTGTTCTGATTTGTTATCTATATATTATAATAAATAATAAGAGAAGCAGACACAGGAGTGTGAAATTTGGGCCAGTTAAAGTTCACATGGAGCAGGAGTGCAGAGAACTAATATATTTATATAATATGCACTAGAAATACATTTAATTGTTTAACAAAATAATACACAAACTACCGCGTGTGTAACAACACATATTTGAGTGTGTAGTTTGACTAATATCTATACTCTTTTATTTTTACACAAAAAGGTCGAATTTCGACCACTGATCGACCTCTAGTTTATTAAAAATACTTCACTATAATTATATAATCACTTGGGATTGTCTTATAGTTATTTAATTTCATTTTTATTTTTATACGCTAATAAAATAATTGATGAAAAGTGTTGAGTATTCTTAAAGTAATTTATTTGTCTCCAGATCACAGTACCAGTGACTAAATCCTTCGTGGAGTACATCAAGACACAACCCATCGTCTTTGAAGTGTTCGGACATTACCAACAGCATCCACTGCATAAGGTTAGTAATTTATTGTAACGTTCATTTATTTACGGATGATGAAGCTATTTACTATGCATTTAAAGGCAAATTAGTCAGGAAAATTGCAATACATTTATTGAGTCATCTTTGTGGTACACATAAGTTTTAACATTGAATAAAACATAAATTTGAACTAGAGTTTTTATAAATATTAATTATAGGTTCACAAGATCTTGAAGATAAAGATCATACGCCTCGTGGCCTGCTTATGTATTTATCTATTTTTAAATTATTAAGTAAAGTTTGCTAGTGGTTGTTACATTAATTCATACGAATTAGAAACTTAACCTATAATAGGTCTAAGCACACAAATGTTAAAAGCAAACTCCATTCGAAATATTGAAAACGTGAAAAACCTAGGTATTAAAGGCTTCTGTTAAAAAAGAAGTTAATTTATTATAAATTAACAATATAAAAATCTTAAAATCTAAACCACGCTGATTATATTCAAAGTAACAAATTGGTTTCAATATTCGTCGGTACACAGTGTAGTATATACAATGCAATGCAGTGCAAAAGTAATTCGTAATTGGTCCACACGAGTCACACATGCCGTGCGCGCAGGACGCGAAGCAGGACGCGGGCTGCGCGCGCGCGCCGCCGCGCCGCATGCTGCCGCCGTCGCTGCCCATCTCGGCGCCCGTGCGCTCGCCCAAGTGGGGCGCGGCCTCCGCGCCGCCGCCCTGCTGCTCCTCGCACCTGCACTCCAAGCACGACCTGCTCGTCTGGTTCGAGATCTGCGAGCTGGCGCCCAGCGGCGACTACGTGCCCGCCGTGGTGGAGCACAGCGACGAACTGCCGTGCCGCGGCGTGTTCCTGCTGCACCAGGGCATCCAGCGGCGCATCCGCATCACCATCCTGCACGAGCCCTCGCCCGACCTGCACTGGAGCGACGTGCGCGAGCTAGTCGTCGGTCAGTACGCCACCGCACTCACACTAGCTCTTTGTAACTAAATCTAGTGGTACCTGAATGTACCAACGCGCTGTACGTGTAGATGGATCAAGATTAACCTAATGTACCATATCAAAATATGAGTCACACGAATTTTGCGAGTAGCAAAATATTCTTGGTCGACTGGGTTGATGCCACCACAGCATCTTACTTTTGCTTTTATACAGTAATAATAATAATGTTTGCATTACGCGGTTTGAAAACGCGGTATTCGATCCTTGTCCTTACGAAGCCACTTAGCACCAGATGGATTACAAGCTCGTGCGCTACTTTAGGGCATAGAAATGAAAGTTTATAAAAGCGTAGTAGAGCTTATTCAATTTCATCCGAATGAAGAAGCTCTTGAGAGTTGTTTCTGACCAACTGAGTCATGTCATGGTATTATTTAAATTGCAATACAATACTATATACAATAATATCGATTACAATATAAATAAGCACTAAACCTGTTCCAGGCCGCATTCGCAACACCCCCGAAGCTAACGAAGATACATCCGACGGCGACGAGGACGGCGCCCTGTCCCTCGGACTGTTCCCCGGCGAGCGACCCTCCCTTGATGATAGGGCTGTATTCAGGTTCGAAGCGGCCTGGGACAGCAGCCTGCACGGCTCGCCGCTGCTCAACCGAGTCAGCGCTAACGGCGAAGTCGTTTACATCACACTCAGCGCTTATCTGGAGGTAAACTATTGTTTAAAGATCTATTTATTTATTTTGTTCACATATATCATTTTGTTAGTAAGTTATTTACTGATCCTCGGAATATCAGAAAGGTGTTCGTATTACTGCAGTGTGGTAGAAGAATATGTTTTTTGTTATATGCAGATCCTAGATGAACGAAACTTCTCCGTTGATCAAAATTTCAACTATTTAAACGTGAATATGTATTTTATTTTAGCCATATAAAGTAGGTATGTTTTAAGTTGCTCAAATTCATTTTATTAAATGGAATTTGTGTGTTACTATTTGTAATGTACAGTATAAGTACACGGGAGGTTTTTCTACATACTGCATAAAAATGATGATGGTGGTGGTTGACATAAATGGTGCTTTTTATGTACCTCATAACATAATACCTAGGATTTTATAGTACACGAGCTTTTGTCCGAGACTTCGTCCGTTGTTTATATTGCCGATCGTTTGCACAATCAGGTCTTTTTACTATATACAAATTTTCATTGAGATCGGTCGAGTTGTTCTCGAATTAAAACTGGACAACTAGATTTTAAAAATGGTAGAATGTCAGTTAGTGTAAAAGTTGTAATGGTGGTTTACAATATCGAATTTGCAATAATACTCAGGCAAGTAAAGGTGGTTTAAGGCGATGTTAATAGATCGAGCAACATAAAGCAAGTGTGGTGAAGTGACGTCTGTATATACATAATTTATAATGGACAATAAATTTTGCTGTAAAACTGAGTCAGGCGCTTAAACGATTAGTTATATAACCAATATTTATCACAACATTGTACAGATCGATATGAGTATAGGTGTAAATGAGTGAGAGTGCGAACGGTCGGCAGCTGGAGAACTGCGGGCGGCCGGCGATAGTGACGAAGGACCTGTCGGTGGTGGTGGTGGGGCGCGAGGCGCGCACGGGCCGCTCGCTGCGGCGCGCGCTGTTCGGCTCCCGCGCCGCGCGCGCCGACCACCTCACCGGCGTCTACGAGCTCAGCCTGCACCGCGCGCTCGAGCCCGGTCAGTACCTGCTGCCTGCTGCCTGCTACCCGCACGCACGTAGCGCACTCGCGCTTGCCCAGGTCAGCTGTGTGGTGCGGGCGGCACTACCTGCTGCCTGCTGCCCGCACGCACGTAGCGCACTCGAGCTCGCTCAAGTCAGCTGTGCGCTGCGGGCGGCAGTAGCTGCTGTCTGCTTCCTCTCGCGGTAGGCTGCGCAGCTGCAGCGGCATTGGCGACGAGAGATCTACTCGGTGTGCTGATGGGTAGCGAAGCACGCCTTGGCTACCCAAACGGCATGTAGGCGCTGATCCGGATAACTGAAGATGCTACACTCTGCTCCTCTGTGTTTCATTCTATCATTTGTTTTCTCTCCTCTTTACTGCCCTAGGTCATTCCGTTCTAGTTTACTCTATTCAATCGTTCCACACTCTGCTTTACGTACACTGTTCTATTTCGCTTCACTGTACTACACACTAACCTGCTCCAATCTTTACCAATCCATTCAGATCTCCCCTGATCTACTTCACACTACTCAACATGAATATACTCTTATTATAATACTTACTTTATTTTGATTTCTTTTTTGAACATTTCTTTCTTCTTTCCATATTGAAGCTACACCTACATTTTAATAAAAAATATAATAGCCTTGATGGAAAAACTCATAATTTCTGACCGTATATACAGGTGTACAACGACGACAGCGACGCGTGCTCGACACGAGCGGAACCTACGTGCGCGGTGAAGAGAACCTGCACGGCTGGAGGCCTCGCGGCGATTCGCTCATCTTCGACCACCAGGTACCAACCACCCTCTTATACCGTAGAACCTTTATTTAGATTTGAAGTATGCAGCGTTTCAAATGAAAATATTACATACATACAATTATGAATTTTGAACTGTGTTTTACTTATAGTTGAATTAATAAACGTCAATATGAGCGAATGCTCCGTTTTTTAATTATCGACGAGTATTCAGCTAAATTGTAACATATTAGCATAACAATGAGTAAAAGAGATAACTTTGTTGAAATACTAAGGGAGATGCTTAAGTGTACATGTTGAGTATTAGATCAGTTGATTATTTAAAGTTGAATTTTTTTTGGTTAATTTATATTTACAGTATGTTGCTACGCTGTAAAATATGTTTGTCTTGGCTATTCACATTGTGTTTTAGTTAGATATATGATTCGATGTTGGATATTCTAGCTATACTCTTCTGTGTATGCATCACTAACTGGACATTTTCTCCCGGCAACAGAAACGTTTCTGGCGCAAACTGATGATTGAATGGGCGCGGGACGTTATCGATAGATTCCAGGTCCACAAATATGTTTTCTTAGCTATTTAGTATGTGCCGCATTCATTCATTCGATGTGTTACCTTACTATACCATATTCATACTAAATAGCTACTGAAAAGTAATTTGTGTGCCACCGCGATAATGCGTCATCGCCACCGATACATGTTTTATTTATTTGCGCACATATATTTTTCGTGTTTCAAATTTAAACTCTTGCTTTTACTTTCCTTATTAACGGACGCCTCTACACTTTTAAAAGAATCAAATAATGTTTTTTTTTATTATATTTTAATATATATTAAAGAAGAGCTTTTTAATTTTCTTTGACGCCCATTATCTTGGCTGCCGTGAATTTGAGCACTTGATATGTATAAATAATGTAAAAAAAAGGACATGCTTGTCCGGTCATAGGCATGACATTTAACAAGCCCACACATTTGCTGGTTAAATAGAATAATAGACTATTTCAAAAATGTTGTACAGCAAAATTAGCTAAATCGACTACATTGTAGTTGTAATAGGCTTATTTGAACTATTTATATTTTAAAAGTTGTAATATGTAGCACTTAGTATTTCAATTAATG
>DWIE01001339.1:0-11069 GCA_018248235.1 Choaspes benjaminii
AATTACTTAAATTAACATATACATTAAAGAAATATAATTTTATTGTACGTCATATTTAAGACAAACAACCTATGCCACTTAATTATAATGAATCGTTTTTATCCGTTGACCATTTTTTGTGGTTACGAGATTCAAATACGCAAAATATTAAGTAATGTCGAAAGAATATTAGACTAACAAATTATAATTCAAATTGTTATCAAATTAAACTTTAGTCAGGCAACGACAAAAATAGAATTGTAAAAATAAATACATTAATTATAACAATTAATGAACGACAGTCCTCGGAAATTATTTGTCAACTTGATAACACTGGTGATAAAAATGACAAGGTTATGTCAGTAATGTATGGAAACAATGGGAGGGAGAGCAATTCCCACGAGTGCCATAGACACGCCGCGACTGGAAAATATGCGAACACAGAACAGCTCAAGTACGTATTTTATGTGCATCATTCAGATAGCACGCGGAGTTTATGAGTTTTTCTTCGAATTAATACTTTTAGTCGCTTGTAAGCACACCCAATAGACGTTATATATTATACACAAATAGAATTCAGTAACAGATTTACTTGTCTTATGTACGTATTTTATAATTATTATTCGTACTAAGGTTGCTTAAATAAATAAAATATTTATTTATTTTATTTATTATTACTTCTAAAGCTGTTTAATACTTAACACTTCTACTTTAACTAATTACGTTAATTAAGGCGTGCTTGTTGTATTATAGCAAATGGCTTTGTTTTAAATCCGTGTTAGGATTCGATTAAGCATGTAATGGTATCATTGATCTAGTTACTTCTGAAAGTCATGACACACAAATCCCACGATATCTTTTGTAGCAACAATCGACTTCAAACTTGTGCGACCCTGAATGCGGTTGGCAAGTAGTTTCAAAGCGGCTACCTACATACATTATTACTATACGATAAAGGTACGTGGAGAATGGCAGTACACCGAGTTGCGTAACTTCTGATACATTTCATATAAATACAATAACACTTGCCTATCCGCGTCATGTACTGTAGTTACGTGGCTCACAGTACCTACGACTTTACATTAATTTAATAAAACAGTACAAGACATCGTTTTACTCTTACCTGGTTAGAAACCATTTAAATGTTACAAAATCACAATTACATGAGTTAGGTATCATTAACATTTCTGTGACGTTAAGTGATTGAATTTTAATGTAATATATATAAATCAGTACATCTCTTTCTCTAGTATTTTTATACCAAGATACTCTTAAGTAAAATATTTATAATAGTAATAAGTAACAATTTCTAAGGTACATTCATAAATAATATGTATCTACAAGTTATTTCTCGATCCTTCGTATGGGGTTACGTAGGTGTTCTATATTTGTAACGGTTGTATACAGCAGGTGCATTACCTACAATTGACTTGCAATCAGCTGGCTCGTTGCGACACGATGTCGTTGACCTTGAACTGCACCGGCTTTCAACTGGTGACGTAATCAGCCTCCAACCAATTATATTCTACACTGCTACGAGTTAATTTATTTTTTATAAACAATGATTATAGCCAATTACCTGCCTTCATTTCGTTTTGTTCCTTAATATACCTATGTTATGCTTGAAAATTCTACGATTAATATCACGGCAATCAAGATATTTAATTCGGTTTATTAAACATTGTAAAGTTCAAGGATAGTGATACAATTGTATGTATGTTTATAGTGATAATAAATTCTTGTATGTATAATTTAGATAACTAACGTTTATTCCTCGTCCAAGCCAAGTTGGAACGGTTAATAAAGATTTATGACGCATGATTAGACTGCTCTTGGTAAATACAGGAGCTTAACGTGCCAAGGACCAATTTCTGACAAATGTTTATTCCTTTACTATTACGTACTTCTATGAAATTTATCTGAATTTCACATGAATACAAATATCTCTGAAATATGTCAGGTATGTTTCACGCAATTTAACCACATTGTACTTTAATAGAGCGTCATGCTATCCTACAGATGGATCGAACGTGGATATAAAATGCTGCGTGAGACATCTAAGCTGAATTGAGAATCCCCATTGTAAGTCATGTTGAAGATTCTAGAATTGTAGTTGCGACTTACCTAAGCAGTCTTTCATGTCTCTCTCTGTCGTAGGTGGCAGCTGCGAGGTACTCGTCCGAGATGGCATGGTGCAGCGGCGGGTGGATGGGAGGCTGGTAGCGCTGCTTCCAGAGCAGCTCGCCGCTGGCGTACAGCGAGGGCGGCGGCGGCGGCAGGTGCAGCAGCGGCGGAGGCGGACCGCCGCCGTAGCCGTGCGCCATTCCTCGCCACTCCTCCACCGAGCTCGCGGACCCGCCCGAGCGCACCCCGCTCACGCCCGAGTCGGACCTCTCGTCCGCATCGCGCGCGCACACTATCACACAGTCGTCCTCCTCGGAGGCCACGGCGCTGCCAACACCATCCGCGACCGCACTCACTTCACTCTTCACTTCACCGACACTCTTTGCGCACACCTCCGCCTTCACTTCCTCTTGTTTCACGCACTTGTCGTTTTCGTCACTGACCTCGACCACATCACCACTCGCACTGACACTCTCGGAACCACCTGAAACAATAGAAACACTCACATTAGACATACTCGGCAGACCCATCAACTTAAGTTATCATAAGCGACACACATAGTTGACACGCATATTGTTATCATCAACTTAATATAGTGGACATATCAGCTAACATCCTGGTTGTATGTTGTCAAATAGTTGACGTCAGCGTGTCGGTCTGGAGACACGTTTGGAGTACAGCCAACATTAGCTCATTCACACTACGCCCACTTGCGCTGCAAAAATATGTGTTGGGTATGCGGACAACGCGCCGGTTTCCATAAATCCACCGAGGAATTTATACGTTTATTTGTTTAATAATAATAACAAGAATTATTTTCATATGATTTTCAACGTTACAGATACTGTTATCTTACCAATGTTATTATAATATTATACACCGTCTCATTTTACAAGGTTCGTCTGTTATTATTATCAAAGGCCTTGAATCTACTTATAATAATAATTATTGCGTCAGCCACTTTCACAGTCGCGCAAACCGGCGCGAACGCTAATAAATCAGCCCTGGCTCCGAGCGGCGTGACGAGAATAAGTTATCGGAGTCACGTTTCGTTGCGCCAACTTTATTACAAGTGTCGCGAACCGGAACAGGAAGATGACATAGCCGCGAGATATAGTCGTGTAGGTGGAAGGAATATGTTGGCAGAGGCCGGTGGCTCGTCGCACGTGAATGACGCCTGGGCGCAGGCCAAAATGCGCCGCCAACGCTCCACCGGACACTTGGCGACGCACCAGAACGGGGTCATTGTGAAAAAAGCGCATACTTGCCTCGCGTGTCATATTAATTTATTCCAGTTATATCTCAGATAATGTTTAAAACGATCGGTTGTGAAGGTCAGTTATAACAGGTTTTAAAAAAATATTGAAGAACAAGTTTTATTTTGTATTTATATTTATGTTTGTGTTACGTATACAATAGTTATAAAGTATAACACCCTTCACCGCGTTCAGCGAAAATATTTCAAGTAGATTGCAGCATATTTTAATAAACTATAAGATGATAGACAATTCAGAACACAAAACCTACACAAAAGAACAAAACCTGTGCGTCGAGTAGTGAACAACAATAGAATTTTAATGAGAAGCTGTTAACGACATGAATTTACATAATCGCATGAATAATCCATAACAAATATAAATAGGATAGGACCGGTGATTAAACTACATTATGCGGAGAGCACTTTTTTAAAACAAATCCAAATCCCCTGTCAGGAACATTTTACTGGCAATGTGCAACGACTCACCGACTATTATTACGAACATGCCACGAGTTATTCATTGAAAGAACCGGTTGCGGCACTAAACCGCACGCACGATAATATTTTCCTATTTAAACGTGACTAATAAATACGCCGATAATAAATTATTAATACATCAATATTCACGCTTACTCGACAAATCCCGGCTATGACTTTGAAAGGCAAATTATTTACTGCTGTATTCGATTGTGAGTTAAAAAATAATAACTCATGGGATGAGTGTTGAATGCAAGGTGCAAACTAATATACCTATGTAAATTCATTGTTAAATATTTAAGAATCTTAACTTTTCAGTCAAACAACGACTGTTGGAAATAACAAATTAGAAACACCTCATTTTACAAGTAAATAATTTACTATTGAGCGAATGTAAACAATAGGAGAGCTGAGCGGACAATGGGCTAACAAATACCTCCTTGGAGAAGTACGGAAATGCATAGTGTGTCAGCAAATGATTGACAAGACAAACGTTAAGGCGGACTCGGCGAGAGCTTTTCATTAGATAGAAAGGAGAGGCAAAAAATTGACACTCGCTCGGCGGTCGATCGTCGCTAACGCGCAGGGAATCCTGTTCGCTTTGAATTATGCATGAATAACTCGAGCCACGTAGGCGCATGTTGCAGTAAGCACTGCAACAAACTTGCTGCTAAAATACTAAACTAGACTAAACTAATTCACCAATCAAACATTAGTTGAAGCAGACTGACCTGAATAATTCTTGAAAATGTTTCTTTTAATGTGTACTTACCGAGTCAGGCCACCATTCAATATTCGTATTAACCGCAGATAAAACTAAATCGGTGGGTATAAACGTGTGGTTTTGAATTATTCATGTAAGTGCATTACCGTTTTCTGTGCTATTAGCTGCCGATGTAGGTTGTAGGTCTTCTGAGAATACCTACATCACAAACGCGGTTACTGCGTCAAACGTTAACGAGTCATTCAAACAAGATCGCATCCGTCTAGTCACTTGCATTACAGTTGAGTTACATTTTCTAGTTAAAAGGTCGAAGACGGCATTAACTATTTCACCGGACAATAATTGGAACGTGTTTGTAATAACAAATAAAACAGGGCAAATGCGTGACTTGGAACAATCGATCATTCGTTACGACATTCGAACCTACAATGCCAATAAATGAATACATAACGCATCGTGTAGTTCACTCGGTCGTAAGTACACAGATTACTCTGACAAGTTGTATAAAAAATATATCAGTCGATGCCGTGGTGGCAACTAAACTTTAAAAGTACTTAGGCTAGACGAAATACTTCGAACAAATTATCTCGGTCCAAATACAAATGTTCAAAACAAGATAATCAAACATTTGCGATAATTAAAGGCCAATAATCCGATAATAGTAAAGGCGATCGGCTTAGCTATTCGAGGCGCACGTTTGAGCGAGCCGCGACCATCTCGTTAAAACCACTAGAGCGTGTCGGCTCGCCGAGCGTGTAATGAAACACTTCCACTCGGACAATAACCGTTAGTTAATAGGACATTTAGCAGTGACAAAGCTTTCTAAGTACACCCATAAAGCAATTATCTCGACATTTATATTACGCAATGTTGTGGTTTAACTAATATAAAACAGTTTCTATAGAATAAATTTCATCCACAAAACGCTTTTTACAATGTACTTTCTAATATGGTTGGTTACTCGTTGTATAAACATTTATTTCATCGATTTACTTATAAAAACTAAATACTTATAAAATTTAAATATGTTTCTTCAAATAAATTTACAAATTTCAGAGTCACTAAATCAAAACAACAAATCATGCAACATTTGTAGCCAAATATAAATTATTATTAACATATTTACGTGTTTAATTCGACATGACCTCCATTCTCGACGCCAGTGAAGCACGGTAGTTGTTATTACAACAAAAACAGCATCTCGTGACCGAATGATACATCCGATGTCGTGACTGGGAATGCACTACCTTGAAGGTATTACGGGTGGATTTAGTGCTTCAAGCATCACGAGTTCACGACGGCCGCGCCGCGTGCTGCAAATTGCGCAATGCATTATGTGCTATTGATTGAAAGCGCAGGCGGGCGGCTAATCTCCCTCGCATCTCACGACATGTACTGATCGCTCGTGACTAGAATTACCAGATTCCGTTGGGAGACAACGACTCTTCCGATATCTTCAACGGCCATGCTATTCGAGGGCATACTCGACAACACATTGCTAACTAGCAAGATAAAGAAAACAGCTGTTCATTTAAACAAATTCAAACCAAACGGAGAATCAATAAGCAGATTTTTGTAATCGGTACATATCATTATTCCGGATTCAATCAGCGTGTGACTTTCTGAACACCATTACCATTTCCTAATGTAGACAAAATGGCTTCGAATGATTATTATGTACGTATAACGTGACATGAATAAGGCAGGCTACATAAGGAGCGCCAACAAAAGGTCAACCAGACATAACTAAAACTTAGAACTTAATTAACGCGTTTCATCGTTTAACCGGTCGCTATTTTGTACCGGGCGTAGGCATTATAAATTGTCTTGGATGTCTTGCTCTCGTACACACATTACATTTATTTGTGTTTAGGCAATGCTTTTTAATATGGATTTGTATAAAATTACACACTAGAAATACATTTGCGATACTGAACAAACGCGTGTGTATTCCCCGTAATTATACAAATCAGTTCATCAATAAATATCGATGTTACTTTACAAGCTATGAAAGCGATGAGCAACTAATTATACTATTTTCATACGTAGCGTTATCCGTAACGAGCATCTAATTAAACGATACCATAATAAAATGAGATCACTCGATCAAACGGCAGCTCGCTTGTTACGAAACAATGACTAATAGTACACTTAATTGGAACTAACGCAACGGGTCAGTAGAAAGCACAATAAACAATGAAAGAGGCGATAAGCGGGCGATGCGATAACGAAACGATGTTTACCCCAACAGTGCTACTCCGAATGTGTTGTAGATAAAAGATTCAAAAGGTCATCGGATAGGTGCCCTCTACGTACAAGTGCAGTTGGATTAAAATGTGCTAACGTGGCGTTAAGTTATTCAAACTGGCCTATAAACGGAGGTAGACTTGCATAAGTGTAGTTAAGTCCACGAGTTAATTTGTTCAAAGTAACTGTGTAAATTAATGTAAAAACAAACTGCATTAAATTAAAAATATTAAAATAACATTGTTACTTTTGATGCTTTCCTAAAATTAGACATCGTACAAAGTATGATTTAAAAAAATTCTACGTAATTTTTCAAATTTAGTAACGGACAAAATATTTTCAGTTGGATTTCAATCAGATATTGAACAAAAACTACCCACGTAACGATTATATTAATGGTAGGTCTGAGAATCAATGATTAGATAACCATATTTTATATAGATATAAAAAATGTAGATACTCACTCTTCAACAATAATTATTAATGTAATATGTTCCTCGTTTCCAAGAAAACGTTTTCTTCTTCACTAGTTCACTTATATTCTAACACAGTTCTTCTCAATCGCCGTTAATGATCACCCAAAAGTACGAGTCACCGATGCAAACTAATTTCTGGATGCCCGAAAACCGTTGAAAATTTTAAAGCAATCCAGATGTGTCCTTGAAAGCGGTCGGGATGACGATGAGAAGCTGCTTGGCGTTCACCTGCACACACTCACACCACACCAGTACGCTACGCTATTACGTGTACAATTTGTAAGATCCACGACTATGTTAAAGTGATTCGTTACGATCGTGGTACAGTAGCACAGACGTGTAAAAGCCTCGATGGCGCACAAAGAACTGAAACGCGGGGAAATGGCAGCCGGCGGGGAGGGGAGCGGGGGAAGCGAGCCGCGCCAGTCTCGCGGCGGCGACGTAGCGGGCAACGTAGCAACAAGTGAACGGCAGTGCGGGTGTGAGGCGGGCAGGAGACGAGGGATGGAAATGGGGAGAATACAAAGAGCGCGCACCTGACAGCGATACATGTAGCGCCCGTCCACCTATCCATCCACATCCACTAACCACTAGCCGACTACCTCACAACAGGAAAGGAATAGCAGATGTTAATAATCACGATGTGCACCCGTCTTAATGACCGCGTCCACGCAATAATCATGTATATGTTTAAAATGTATGGATAAGTACGTCTACGGATTTTGTGATGAGATAAAAACTTACGACTCACAATAACGAATCGTCCATTTCATTATTGCGGTGTAATCCACATTACATTCTAATTTACAACGTGGTATATACATACGCACGCGATAATGCACGTACTAATATTGATAGGAAAAGCCCCTACATTGTTTTTGTCAATGTCCACACGAAGTTACCAAATGATTTTGATCGTGTTTAAAATAAAATAATTTTCGATGTTGTATTCTTTGAAACAGAGTGATGATTCAGACGATGAGCAGAAGAAGTCTAGTTTTATTTTGAAAAACGATATAAACCAAATAAGATCTTATGCATATTCAAACGAGAAATCTTTATAGTTGTAATAATGAATCAGTCGCGTTTAATTAGCACTTAATATGCGGAATTTCGAATATTATGAACGCGTAAAAAGTAATTTATACAAAATTATACTGTAATTTGATAATTATAAAGAAATAATAGGAATGATTTGTATAATCCAATTAAAAAATACTACGTAATTTGATACGAACGTACAATATTTGCTTGTATATGCTTATCGTGTCCGAACTGTACACAATGTACATTAGGCCGCAAAGCGTGTAAACGACTGCCTATTTATAGGTGGTGTAATTTAGTAGAACATAAACAAATATCGATCGTTGACCAACATACCGAAGCGTTTAACAACGCGCTAACAATTTGGCACTCCGCCAACTATTCAGCGACAATCTATGCGATCTGTTTGTTGCTTTTATTTTCTAAATAGTTACACTTTGTTCTCGACTACATCCGATTGAATTACATGCCTACTCGTTTTTACTGATTACATTAGGAGAATCTGAATTCTAATTATAAACGAAAACGGGACATTTGAATCTCAATGATGAAGTTATTAAACTACAAAAACAAATAAATCTGTCGAACATAAAATGCTATTGTCGTTAAGAGATATCAGAACGCTGAAAATAAACAATAACAAGAATCGAATGAGCGACGAGCGCTCGCGTCCTGCAGAAAAAGACAATTTGAGAGGAGCATCCTGACAATCAGAATTAAAAGATATTAACTTATATCTAATTGTGAACTTCCTAATTAGATGAAGCATTCATCGCTTTCTTAAATGTGTACTTTATCATGCCCATTATAAACTTGAACCTCAGTTATGTCAACGTTAATGTTCGTCACTTAATTATCTAAATGAACGTATTATTTAGTATATGTAATGTTTATTTATGCCCTTGAATAAGAAACGTGTTCGTATGCGTGTTGTCGAGATATCTTGTCTCAAGGTTTATTTACTAAAATAGGTATTTTGATAATTGACAGTCAACTCAAGATCACTGAATTTACTTCGCATAAATAGATGGATGAACAAGCGAAAACTAATTAGCTTTTTGCGGCGGCAATCTTGTATCTCTTTGTATCGATGTTCCATCGTAACGTTTTTATCACCGCCTCATGTGGGTAAGCGGATGCGTGGGCAAATTGACAGGTAAACCTGTTCAGCGAAGTTTTTGCAAAAACAAGCAAAGAGGTCACGTATCTGTTTTGGCCTTGCGCTAATCGTGTTAGCTGTAATACGTGAATAGTTAATGCCCACCAATTTACACTTGCAATGCGGTGAAAAAACCAACTTTTCAACTATTTCGTTCCACTTCCAAGAAGGTATTGAACACGCAGGTAACGAATCATGCTTATTTAACGACTACGATATTTTTGTCTCAAATACTTAAAAAAGAGATAATTTATGTTCATGAAAGTGAAAATTGAAATTGATACCATAATTACAATATAATATATTATAAAGATCCAATAACATACTTACAACAAACGTATGACTTCGGTTACGGTAAACATTGTAAAGAATAATTCCTCCTACAATCCAAGTACACTAAAAATAGGTGCTCTATCATGCGATGTTTGGTATGTAGATACGTTAGATAACCCACACAGCGTTGCGTTGATTCGTAGATAGGAAATACAAACACGGCATTCGATAACCTGGTTGCAGCAACTGATAACATACCCACTGTACTTATCGCATTTCGTACAAGTACCATCAAAACAATTCTAATAATTCAGACATTTTGCAACGCTGCGACCGATTTTTTCAACTGTTTACTTTTACCGTTCCGTTTCACTTTGACGAGGACCGAACAACCGAATCACGATTTGCAAATAAACAAGTCGAACCTGTATTTGAAAGCCCAATTTAAATTCAATTACGCAAATTAATTACCGATCAAACCTCCTCGACATTCGACCCGACAGATTTAGATTATTAATTCGCACACAGGCTTAATGTGGTAAATATTTGTTTTCATAATTAGAATATACTAGTGTTAATAGTAAAATCGATAGTTTGTAATAGATTCTAGTGACTGAATTATTATTTTTTTAAGCAAGCGTATGTAAAGTAGGGCAATGAGGTGAGAAAAGCAATATATCCACGTAAGGTTTTCATAAAAAGTGTAGCGACTTCCGGAGTATACAAGTTGCGTGGGAGACTTTACGACGGAGCTATCACAATAAAATTCTTTGCTCGCTCAGAAAGGTTACTACTAACGGCCGCGACTCGGTATCGCACGACCGTTTATCGGGAACAATGAGTTATTTAACGTTATCGATAGCTTACACAGCTGTAGACGGAGACTATGCGTGAGCGCAGATATTACGATTACGATATTAATATATATTCGACAATGTGATGCAATCGCGTGAATCATGTTGTTATTGTACGAGCATTCACTACATCCGTGAAACTGTTCGTTTGAACATTAAAGATTAATATACAAATTTATTAGTTTCCAAAACACTCATTAGTTGGTATATGCTACAGTACACCAATCTTCTAATCTTAATGCGATTTTAATACACCAATTCGAGTCCTTGACTTTAATTTATAGGCACATATAAAATCTATTAAACTAGATTGATTTGTTTAGTTGATTAATTCTCAAGTCATTAAGCTCAAACGTCAAGAGGTGTTCTAGTTAACAGGCAAACTCCGAAATGTGTATTACATTTCCACGCCTTCGGGACTGCTTCGATATTCTAGTTGAGACTATTTGAACAT
>DWIE01001340.1:0-11069 GCA_018248235.1 Choaspes benjaminii
CCCCTAGCGGGATTCTCTACCAGTCAATCCTGGATAATGGTGACAGACAACCGGTAGGCGCAAAAAAACTTACGCACATAACCACTACTTAGTGATTGCACTAACACTACGTGAACTGCATACCCATTTGCATCTTTAATTTCCATTAAAATAAATATTCAATATAAAAGTTGAAAGATAAATTCAACTGGTACTAAAATTTTATGTCTTATAAGGCAATTGTTATTTTACCACTTTATTTTCGAAAAGAAGCTGAAATAAAACCGAATTCAAATTGTCACGACATCCAACCAAGCAGGTGCTACGATTACTTGGCTGACAAGATACGATACCATTAGATTTATTGAAATAGGGGATTCTAGAGGTTCCACATTGTAGAAATTGTTTGAATCCGCAAATTTCTCACTATCCATTTTATCGATGTTTCATATTACAAATTCGTATAACTTTGTGATGATTGCGATGTGATATTTTTCATTTAGAAACGTAACTAGGACTGGGAACTAGGAACACCAAAGATATATCGGATTTTTATGTTATGAAATAGAACGGGCTTGCCATCTACTTAACAGTAAGTAGCTACTGCAGCCCACGACATCTGTAACCACAGATGTGGTGCTATTGTTGAGGACATGTTCCTCAGGAGGAACTCTGCCTCATGTTCTGCGTGTGCTGGCTATCACACCCTTACAACGAAACACAGGTAGGTAGCGAACACAGTAGTTGAAACAGTAGTTTCACATTAAAAATAAGTGTGACGGTGGTACCGACGCAGTTGAACATACTCATGTTCTACTATCATTTAGGTTATTCCAGACATGAATTAAATTGGAAAATTTTGACTCCCCGCGGTAATAGAACCCGCTATCTCACGCTTCGCAAAACGGCTCTTCGCCGTTTGCGTCACGGAGGTCGTCAATAGGAAATGTTATAGATGAAAATTAGTGACATTGAGTGCAATGTTATGACAGCGGTAATAATAATAAAAATTTGATTGAAATGCACTCGATTTCAAGTTTTTCTCTCGCTTTGGTTTAAGGGCTCTTTCTTCCTGATGGATAATTTACAACTTTCATATTCTAACTTCGTTAAAACGCAGTTTAACTTTGTATCGAAATAGTATCTGAGAATTCCTTCCGCATCATAAACCTGGTAATCAATACTAGGTTCAGAACTTGTATGTCATTCGTCAATCAATCTCGCGTTAGACTATGACATGTCCTCGTAGGTAACGAGTATACCGGTAGTTTATAAGCACTTTCGTAGCATAATGATGTGGAAGAAAAGACGACGGATGCGAGGTATAGAGGTAGTGTTTCTTAAAGTTAGCTACAGTGCCAGCGTCTCCGTGCATTAATAAACTCTTCAGATGCCTCTAGGCAACCAATCTCGTAGACGAGCTTGCCGTATCTTGGGGTATCTAAAGGAGGAAGCACGTCACTTTAACAACTATCGATTTTAGCCTAGGCTTGAGGCAAAGTCGTTATCCACAAACTAATTCATAATATAAATTAAGAATGTATTTTACGTCATTAACAAATTGGGGAAAATGATATGAGGTTTCTACAAATCAACGAATGCTTAGTAAGTTTGAAATACAAGCGTTTTACAAAACATTAACTTAATAAATAAATGAAGAATTCGAATGAGTTTCTAAAAACACAACAAATGTTTTTTTATTATTTAAATTAAATTTCTTAGTGTTCATTCTCTAAGTCGCTAAGTAAGGCTTTAATTAAGAAATCGCGGAGATAATCATCTGCAAGTAACTAGTGTTAATGAAGTTCTTCATGTATTTTTAAAACGGTCTGCATTTTAGCGTCCTGTTATCAATTTAGCGATGGTAATGAAACAAACGAGTGTGCCAACGAGGCAGAGGTGCTCATACATTTTCACCCACTGTGGAGCCGTCGTAACAAAGCGAGTCTTAACGAGCGGTGTTTCCCGTAAAGACCCGCTAAATTCCCCTCTCCTGCCCTAACAAACTTGGACAAATAGATTGTGCACTACAGCGTCCCATCCACTACAGCACGTAATGTTAATTATGCAGTCTAGCTGCATGACCTCTAAAGACGATGTAATGCAAAAGGTAATTAAGGTCACAGCGGTAGTGTAGGTAATGTAATTAAAATTCATAATGGCATTTTAATCTTAAAGTAACTGAGAAATATAAAAAGAGTGTATGTATACAGTAGAGTTCACGTGTCATAAATGAAACAATATATAAAAATATAATATTATTTTATAATTACAATATTTTTTTAAGATGAATTATTATTTATTATATACATAACAAATTATATATCTAACGAGCGTATTGCCCATGATTTCGATCGCGTCATACAAACTTTTACCACGTAAGGGTTTGAATTTTCAAAAATCCTTTCTTATACCTACAGTTTAAAAGGAACTCGTATGCAAATGGTCCTAGCCCGCGGTAGTTTAGGCTGTGCGATGATATGTCAGTCAGTCAGTTATATACACATATATTACTATATAGATAATAAAAAAAAAACTTATGTTTTGGTAAAAAGTATGCACTTTCATTTACCATGTGTACAGTAGCATGCAACAGCTGTGAAACAGATAAATTATTTGTAACATAGTAAGATTTAATTTAAAATGGATATTCAAAATCGTGACGTTAGATGCATGAAAACCTGACGCAGAGAATTTTGACGTGACGCGATCTTGAAATTCCACCCTCATCGCGCGCAAATAAGCTTCCCATTAATTATATGTGTATATTGCTCTTTTAGAGGTCATACTTATATTGAAAGCCTACTGGACACAAACAAATTACTATGAATATTTTTTTTCGATAGAGTTGCTTTTACAATTTCACGCGTAAGAAATCAAGCATTTCTCAACAAATTCAGGCTTTCCGCTGACAATAGAAGACCATTTTAATATTCACCTCGTCGCCCAATAAATATACCTACTCGTAATATTATATTTTATTTTGAGGGCTCTGATTGGAAGTTCGGAGGCGAAACGAAATGCTCTCGCTTCCTGAATAGATTCGGCCTGAAAGGGAAATTGAAGGGTCGTTATGTACGCTCGCCTTTCAAGGCTTCATAAATTTACGAATAGCTACATGATTCGTATTTATACAATATGTCAGTTGTGAGTTTTCGTCTATTGTTATTCCAAGAAGGTCTGAATTAGTTTGCAACACGTCTTTTGTTTGGAGAAGTGGGAAAAACGAGGAATAGCAACTGTAATCGAAACACAAGTAGTGCGGACACTGCTGTTTCACGGCACAAATAGGTGTGACGGTGGTACCGACCTAGTCGAACATATTCATGTCCTACCACCCGTAAAGTTTAAAAGTTTGTATGACACGAGCGAAGCCGCGGGCATTCCACTCATGTTGTATTCAACAGTATCATATAATTATCCATAGCATAATTCATTTTTGATTGTATTGATTTTTATTTAGACGTGTACATGGGTTTGCAATAATCTCACTGCTTCAGAAGCTACAGACACAATCGTGTACACTATAAGTAATAAAAGTAATAAAAACGTAAGTTTTACGAAATCATATATCTAACTATCAGAGTGCACCACCGACGCGTGTGCTATTCTATCGAGTGGCATTGACGGTTTCAGTTTAGAGTTTTGCAACTTAAAAGTTATAGCCCAATTTAACGTGAGCAATTACCTTGTGAATTAGGGAGTCACGGATGCATGACAGTGCAGGGGCGCGCGTGCCGTTGCTTAGGAAACACGTGTTGAAACTTTCGATAGTTTAACGATAAAAACAACGCGACCCGCCCGTGCCTAGAAAATATTTCGGGCGAGACGTCGACACTTTTTACGGCCGACACTATGTTATTAGTAAATCGATTGCAGTTAGCTGAAGCAAAGGGGATACTTTTTATAGCCTTGTTAAGGTTAACGCTGCCGTTAAATTTTCTAGATCAGCAGAACGAAGGGCATTGAACTGAAACAAATTAAATGTAATATAAATAAGATACCTCGAAGACCTCCGTTTGCCGTTTTGCGAAACGTGAGGTCGCGGGTTCGATTCCCGTGGTGAGACGAATTTTACTAATTTGTTTGGTATCTGGAACCATCTAACGGGTGGTAGACCATGAATATGTTCGACTGGGGCGGTACCACCGTCTATCCTATTTGTGCCGTGAAACAGTTCCTCTGAAGGAAATAAATATCCTTTTTATTCTTACATCTGAGATTAATATATCTTAGAAAGGGGGAAATTTTGCAGCACTCAGCTATTTGAAGGGTCAAATGGGGCGACTTTCCTTCGCTCTCAGTAACGAGGCGGACTTATACGCATTTATGCTAAACGATTTTTATTGGAGAGAGGTAAACGGCCATTACAGCAAATCTATAAATTCTGTTAGGATATCAACTCATTTTTATATTATTCTAGTAGAATTGTAATATTTCTTACAGTATTAAACGTTTCATTTCGAAGTACGCTGTGGCAAAATGTTATAATATTAGATTCTATGAAAAGATAAGAACCCATTGGCTTTTGCAAATAGGCAAGTGAGTTGAGGAAAAGTAAAACAAAATATCAGTGAAATGAAAATTTTGGCCTGAGAATCTGTTTTGGTATGTTGTGTGTGGTTGTGAAAAGCCTTACTTAAGTTTAAACGAAAAGTTAAAACGAGATATTTTATTGAATTCGAAGCATTAAAATTATTACCAAACCTACCAAAAGTATATTAATATCTGTCATATTTTTTTCTACTATTACACATATCCAAAAATCTAGTATACTTAAAATCTTGAAAAATTTACGTATACATATATACATATGGTTAGACACTTGAACCATAATGCTTTGGACTTCGTTTTCCTTACAAAAGCAGAATAACTAATGTTAGGAAACGATCTTACTTAGTACATAACTACAAATGCCTTTGAATTATTTAGTTATAGAAACCTACGTCGCTTTGGGGGTTTATTAGCACAGGTATCATTGGAGTTATGAGATCACCGCAGGCTCCTTTCACAGCTAGACGCGACCTCAACAACTGATTCCAGATTAGAATCGCAAAAGGTCAAACTCCTTTTTGTTACAAAAGCGTAAACGTGCACGATGGCGTCCGTGGATTAGAAGTAAGCTTATACAGCCGCAATGAATGCCGTGTACAATTTTATTATAATTACAAGCTATTATCCGCGAGTTCGTTGAAGTAAATTAGAAAAAATTATATGATAAAATAGTTTGCCAAAAACAAAACTGACAAACTCGTCTACTGTTTTTCTTTTGTTTTATTAAAAAAAAAACATTAACGATCGAAAATTAATAAATTTATATTGACAGAATTAAGAAATTATATGATGTTCATCATGAAATAATGATAATGATTAGCTAAGATCTTTCTCTGAAAAAAAATATAATACATATATAGAAACATATCCAGCGGTTTTTGCGTGATGCGCGTTAAAATATTATAAAATAAATAAATTTTGTTATTTTAAACATACCCTGATTAGCCCAAGTATGCAATTACAACTAGAAATGAATTTTGCAAAGCTAAGGTAAGAGCAATTGAAAGCAAAGAGATAATATCGCTATAATTACCCACAAGTGTAAGCAGAAGTGAACATGGCCCACGTTTTGTCAGTTATATTTAAATCTCATATAATCGGAGGTGAGTCTGTTGTTGTTTTGCACATTTCTAAACACCGGCCTACTACTGCGATTTTCCTATAAGAAAAAACCCAAACTCCGTATTGCACATTTTAGAATTTAATACAATCCAGGTATCAAACCCAAGAGTTAGAGGTCATAAGATATTGTAAGCAGATGGCAATGAAATGAAAAGATTAGCTGTCTCGTATATGATGTTTGTCGTGCGACGGTAGTTTTGTAAAATAAATTGTTTTAAATTCCGGACTTTTACAAGGAGTTTTTTTAGTGCGGTTTTTTTCTCTGGATCCACGGTACCATAAGCTTAATTGGGGTAAAGCCGATGATCGTAAATACTTGTAAATGTGACGTTCATAAAGTGTATGCAAAATACCTTATGATGAATTAAAAGGTTTGAATTTGAATTAGAGTTCGTGGCGTTTGCGACAATTAGATACCGAGGCAGTAGAAAATGAAACTTATCTACTTATTATCTTATATATACCAGTATAGAATTAGTATCAACTCCAGGTGTGAATTAGATACCGTATGCGATATTATTATTTGTGCATTAGATCGTGACTCAGTCTAGATAGGAATGCATGGAGTAATTGGCAGCGATTATGTTCTTTAACATCATAATAAGAGCAACTAATCCGGCACCTTGAATCGAACCTGCTATTTATAGCGTCACTTCCCTTTCCTGAGCTGTAATCGCTGAATAGAAACAGCTAGATTCACGCGTGTGCGCATAGCGTGAAGGTCGCATTTTCTATTTTTTAAAGGCTAGACAACACAAGCCATAAGCAGTAATTATTCAGACAAATTTGTTGCTACTAGACGCCAAAATTATATGCTCACCTGTTATAATTGTTGCGTGATATATAATAAATAATGACAGGTTTTAGAGAGTGTACCACGTTTTGTATTGTGTTTAATGTTTAACTATTAACTACGATTCATAGTTGGCGAGATAATGGATTAATCTAACGAAATAATTATACGTTATGTTGCTTATTAGGTAATTAATAAAACGTGATTGTTGATTTTACGTCCTATTAACAATCTATTAAAAATGGAACATGGAATTAAATTGTCTCCTGATTCTTGAATCGTATGTATTCTACACACAAAGATAAAAAAATATGATTAATCGAAACATGCAGTTGAGATTCCTTTTAAAATAATAAGCTCATGCCTGTATTCAGTCAAAGGTGTAGACAGAGGCGTACATCACTCACGATTCGCCAGTTATGTTTAGGCTCCATACAATAGCACTTGCCCATTATAGGGCACATTTCCAAACTCCAGGCTAATATTGAGAATTTTCCAGTAAGAAAAACCCAATATTATTTTCTTCTCAGTCGGATCACTCTTGGCAGAGCGGTCGTGGTCGTCATGATGCGTTTGTGGCACGACTAACAACACTGCTTTATACTATACATTGCTGCTTTTATACTACTTATACTTACTATTACTTAATATTACTTTAGCCGATCCAGATATCGAATCTTGGACTTCTCGCTCTACAGTCGTATTTGCAATCACTGAGCCATAGATGCAGTTATTTTTTGTTATGATTAAAGATTGGAACACACGTTTCCTGCATATGCTGGCTATCACACCTTTTCACCGAAACACAAATAGTGCGAACACTACTGTTTCACGACGCAGCTAGCTGTGACGAATTACTGTTATCCTTCCAATAGAACCCTGACACTAAGATATTCTAAGACAAATACGTTATTACAAAACCTATTTGGTCTTTTGTTCCAAATACGATGGATATTTGTGCAACATACATACATTCGGTACGGTCACACATACGCGCGTTCGCGACGCCTTTCGTTAGATACACTTTTACTTTTGAATTTTATAATAGGAGCTCGTCTAATACAGCGAAAGTGTCTCGGGTGTTTTATTTGTTGTCTTCTTTCATTTCGCCATGGTGAACAGCTAAATGACTTTTTTTGAAAAATCGTCTCTGCCCTTTACAATATAAGCGTTTAAATTGGCGTGATTATACTGAAAAATGTACAGTAAAACAACAATTAAAGCATAACGTAAATCGAGCTCCTTAGATTCCAATTCCCGGAAGAGTTAAAAAAAAGTGCCATAATACATTTTATTATTTTATATATGACATACGACGATCTCCGTGGCACAGACGATCATGATCCGTTTTGCGAAATGTGAAGTCGCGGGTTCGATTCTCGCGGCAAGACGTTTTTTGTTCGTGCCTGGAATAACCTAACGGGTGGTAAAACATGAATATGTTCTACTGGGTCGGTAACATCCTCACTCCTATTTCTACCGTGAAACAGCGGTGTTCGCATTACTGGTATTTCGGTGTAAGGGTTTTATTAGACAGCATATACAGAACACGAGGTGTTCCATCTATGCCCTCAAGAGTAGCACCGCATTTGTGATTACGGACGTCATGGGTTGCAGTATCTACTTACCATCCGCTAGACTGCAAGCTATAAAAATTATGTATGTGTATTACATACTTAAAATACATCTTAATGTTATATATGCAACCTTCGATGAATTAGTCCGACTGAAGCGAGGCTGGTTCTATTCTAACCACATAAAGCTGTATTCAAGTAACAAAAACTGTGACCAAACTGCGTGTCCTTCTGCGTTACATCGTAATTTTCATGGCATTGGCCCATTAGGTACTGAATTGTGCAAATTGGTACTTTTGTAACCACTTAGAATTATGTCAAAGTGTGTGTTACGTCAGGACTCGCCAGCGCAATATCCAACGGAATATTACCGCAACACGAGATTCTTTTGCAAATTTTTCGTCTATTGTCTTCGTGAGTACTTATTGATAGCTCGCAATATCGCAATTACTCCATCTTTAATTACCCGTACCAGTGATCTGGCAATCCCACCGGAGCGTTAAATTTTAAAACAGTAATCTCTCTTCAGCCCGTCACACTCCACTTGCGGACAAAACTGCATAGCTTGTAAACATTACTCGCGTAATTAGACGGTAAACACCATACGCAATACGTAAATACTGTCTCATAATTCTTTTATCTATCTACTTATAGATAAAATGATAATAATGCACACCACATAATACTGGGGTTAAATTCGTGACAATTTGCAGACGGGCTCCTTTCGCACTGTAAATGATCGGAAAGGATTTTTGGAAATTGAAACTCTGAGATGGTAAAAAGGGGGATTAAAGTTTATATGACATGGGCGAAGCCGTAGGCAATTCATTCGTTTGGAATAATATACAATGAAGAATTATTTTTTACGACATCAATCCATTGCTTGCAGCAAAGGGTAGTGAATATTGTATATTTATATTCAAAGTGCGTTCACTGATACATTCCACCGTCGCAGTATTTCAAGAAAGAATTCAATTTTTTTTTCTGTCAGTGAGCTACTCTTACACGGACATCCTTAACTAGACACAAACACATCCACAGTTCTGTTTAAGGCCGGTCAAAGCTGTGTTGGTACTCCTGAGGGCCAGGATGGTCGCCTCATGTATCCTGTGCGTGCCGGCACCCTTCAAATTGAAACAACTGATAAGGGTTGTTTCACAGCAGAAATAGTTGTAACAATGGTACTAAATAGAGCAATTCTATATAGATTCTACCGCCACATAATTTTAGAAAATTAATGTTATATAAATTGGTATTCGAAGTTGCATTTGCAGTCCCTGTCTCATGTTATATAACATATTCAAACATATGCTTCTCACAGCAACTACAATTAGCCAGTGCTTTGCTAGAAAGGATTTATGCTACACCAATTTTACGTTGTTGTTGATGGTCGAAATACACGCCCCGCAACGTTCATAAAGGTGACTTCAGAGGGGATTGAAAAATACCACGTTCGCTAAAATATAATTACTAAAGTAAGAATTTCTTCATAAAATATGTAGGTAGTGGGCTTGCTGCAGGAGACCGGGGACTCTAGCGAAACATCAGTTTTGCTGCAAGCCGCACTACAAAAGCGCTTGACTATATTAAAAGAACAAAAAGCGTCAGCTTTAAACGCCAACTTCGGTACCGGGCGCGTTGAAAAAGTTCCACCAACAACCATAAAAGCTCAGCTATTATAATGACGTGACGCAAAGAGGCCTTTAAGCTATGAAAATGTTGGAACAGTTTTGTTATGTTTCACTCCTAATCATGTACTTACCTACTTAAAATATGGAACGCTTCGTTGTTCCCTTTTAACAGGAACGCGGAGCAAACCACCACGAAAATGACTCATGGGCTTCTATTGCTTTCAATAAACGTACCGCAATACGATATAAACGGAACGTCACAACTAAATTTTAATCTGTTTTGTTACAGCTCCAATAAGTTTTAGAATATTCCACGTAAGTTTTATGGTTCCAAAGTTCGTGAGGACTTTTACATAGCTGTTTTGTTTCTTTTCTCTGCTCTAAACAGTAAGTAAATGTAAATGTGCATTAGAAAAGTAAGTAAAATGTTTATAAAGAATTTCTGGGATATCAAGCTAATACCATCTCGCTACGGATAATTAATTGCTATTAAAATTAAAATAAATAAAAAATGCCATTAATAATTTATATAACGGAATTGGATACTTTAAGTCTATGAAGGCCAAATATTGACATATTTGATAAGTGACCGACCGACCGACCGCAGTTCAAATTAAACCCATTACAGATGCTCGTCGATAGATGCATCTTGGAAAGCAACCATTACTCCATGTACAATTGTACATATATCAAGTTTTTATCGCTACAACATCGTACATCGCTAGAACCACGGCCGTATGTCTCTAAGTGCCATCTCAGAACAGTGCTATCGTTTGGTATGCTGTTTGCGGCTGCAATAAAAATGATTAACGCGTGAAGTTCCCCGCACCCAACTCGCCGGCACCATCACATTTCATTTGTTGATATAAAAATGACCGTACATGCATGAAGAACAATTCGAATATATCATCGCTTAAGGTATTTGGTACGTTACTTTTGGCTATCATTTATTTTTATGTTTATAGCACGTAAAGAAACGCAGCAACAAAATGTATTGTAATTTGGGGTTACCATAGTTTCAGCAGGAATATATGTTTATAATTATATCGTAAAAAAAAAAGTTTCGTTATTAAAGTTAAAAATCACATGAAAATATCCACATCAAGTCTTTACCTTCCCAATTCTCATTGAGATTTAAAAATTTAATTATAACATTCTTTACTCTTTTGAAAAAAGAAATAAATATGAATTATGTCACTTACATAAGCTATGTTCTCGAACATTTTGTATGTTATATCTAGCGGGCGTGATCTACCTTGATTACTTACAATAATAAACATATTTCTGAGTATCGTAAAAAATATTTCAGCTAGAAAAAATATTGTAAAGGGAAAATGGTAAAGCTCGAACAAGTGATGTTCCAGTTGACACGTGCCTAGTCTCTCTTTTGCCTGTTTTCACAAAGCCTTTAATACC
>DWIE01001341.1:0-11064 GCA_018248235.1 Choaspes benjaminii
AGCATTTTTATTACCAACATTTAAAACAGTTTATTTTCTAGCTCAACCCCCCCATAAACCCAGTAAAGTAGTTAAGCCAATAGTAGTAAATACACCTGAAGTTCATCGAGTGTATGTAAAATGCCTTAGGGAGAAATAGAATGTTTAAATTTCAATATGAATTTAGCCCAAACCATGTTCTACTTGGAATCTTTCCACAACAAAATTCTCTCCCTAAATAAGGTTAATTGACCAGAGCCTATTCTACAAAACTACTTAATTGCTTTGAGAAAAAGGTATCCCTGAGAAGACAACCTTGGTGGCACAATTGGTGATGAACCAATCTGTGACACCCACATGAAACAAATTTTCTAATATGTATTGTATGAAAAACCTTTTACAGGTTATCAGCCGTCCTTCCATGTTTGACTGTGTTGGTACCACTGTGACACCTATTTGTGCTGTGAAGCAGTAGTGGATACAAGAATCATGAAATCAGGTGGGTTGCATGTTCATGTATTACTTCAAAAGATAATTGAATATACAATTTTCCACTTGTTGAAGGATAACAAACATGACATGACACCACCAACAGCTCCACATAAATCCAATAAACTGTAATCTGTTTATATTATGAAAAGTAAACAATTTAGTTAAGCCAATAACAGAGGGATTTAACATATTACTGACACTTTGTACTTTGTCACATTGCATAGGATAAGTTATGCCAGTAGCTGGTTATACGACCTTTGCTCCCTTGGGACAGGTGTATAAATATTAGATTGAGACATCAACATGAATTTTCCACACACATGGTATATTCAACCGGAAAGACTGATGTTGCATCCAGTAGGTATTATGCACTATTACATGTGGAAAAAACCATAATTGACCCTGTAATTAGAATATGTTTGATGGTGTTAAGAGACCTACCAATTTATAAACTAGGTTAGGTTATGCCTGTCTGCAAGATAATGCGACTTGTCAGTCATACACAACAAAATTTGTATGTGAAATTATAAATACAGGCATTTACAAAGTGTATAATTAGGGATCGCATTGGATCTATCTAATCCAAAAGCTTCATTTATGTCATGTCTATACATCTAATGCAGTGTGTTGTCATATCACAACTATGTTATGATGAGAGAATACTTGAGATGACAGATGTGGAAAAGGGAATTCACTCTTGGAGGGCGTAGTATAGTAGGGCAGGGAGGTACTGACCACCAGCAGCAAAGTGAGAGCTCCTCGAGGCGTGAGGAAGTGCGCGAGGTGGCAGTAGAGAGGCGCGAGCGGCTGCGGGTGCGGCGGCGGCGCGCGCGAGTAGTGCGCGTGCGAGTCCCACGAGCGCTCCGTGAGCTCCGTGCCGGCCGGCGAGCGCCCGCCCGCGCCCGCGCCCGCGCACCCGCTGCCCGCGATCTCGAAGTCCTGCACGTCCTCGCCGCGGCAGCTGCGCGGCTCCAGCTCGCGGATCTCCTCCAGCAGCAGCTCCACCTCGTCGGTCGAGTACAGGTCGCTCGCGGACACGTAGCGCGCCGGCGCCGCTTGCATAGCACCCGCGCCCGCACCCGCACCCGCGCCCGCGCCGCGTTACCGCGCGCTCGCCGCCCGCGCCGCCGCCCGCATGCTCCGGGGACGCGGTACAACGAGATCTCTGACGCCCACTTGTAAACAGATTTCCACGACGCTCTACCAGCACGCCATGTTTGTTATCATGTCACTTTTTTTCAAACAAAACTATAGTCTATGCCCAAATGTAACATGTGCTCGGATACTTGCTCTGAAATACTGTAATAGACATTTGACAGCTGACTTGACAAGATGTGAAAATAACGACAAAAATTCTATCCAATAAACACGCTATTAAAAATCAGTTTTTAATCCCTATTTGTTGAAATATTTCTTCTCATTTCTTGGTCAATTTTCTTTTTATTTTCTTAATACTTAACTGAATACATATATTTAATTTAATATAGATAAATCTGCGATGTAGCACTGAAGGAGAGGCCCAAAAAAATATACTTAGTATGCGTATATTTAGTACTTATGTCTGATGTTGCAAGATGCACTCATTCGGACTTTATATCGACTATGGGCACAAATTGCTTTGTATCAGCTTCGCCTAATTGGGAATAAGCGAATTAAACGAATTTAATAAAATTTATAAAATAATAAAGGAAAAATCAAAAAGCTTTTATTATTAAATTTATTTATCTGAACCCTCCAACCTTGTTTATTGAATTATATTACAATCTATCTGTCATGTGAAGCCATTTGTGTCAAACAACGAACCTCTGGGAATTATGGACGTATTCAAAATACATATATGAGCGTAAAATAAGTGATAACGAACAATACAAATTGTCTAAATCTCGAAACATAATCTCATGTGCCTAAAACAAAATCTCAAATATACATAATGGCTACATGCAGACCCGACTTTGTTGATCTTAGTCGACGTATCGATAAGATTTTATCGACAATATCAATCTTTGTATCTATAAAAATGAGCTTATATTGCATGTATACAAATTTTGACGTACAACTATCGGAGTGCGGACATTCGTCAAGCACAATCACGCCGCCTCCCCATTTCGCATAAATATAATCACATCTGTTCCTGAGGACTACTTTGGGATCTTTATATACCCTGGGTGTGTCGTAGAGGACATTTGGAATTTAATGAAACTCCTTTGTGTATTTAGTACATTTTGCAAACTTACCGGATTTTAGTAATAAGGTATATTCTATATGTATATAAGACAGGGTTACGTTGTTAGGCGATTTAGATCGTGAATAGAAGTGTAGTGTTGGCATACAAAAAATGATTTGGACTAATAGCAGTGTTACCTGTACACTGCGTGTGCCTGCATTTACGTCTCTTTAACTGTGACAAAGTCATTTAAGTTAACCCGGATAAAACCAGACAGTTTCCACTAGTATTGCTTTTTTGACGTTTATTATTTATTATCATAATATACAGCCTTTGTTTGAAGCTCTGAAAATAGTTCTTCAAAGTGACACTGTTTAAAGAAATATGATATTTTACACTTTGAAAAGCAAAACAAGCATGTAGTCATCTGATGGTCAGGGATCATTCTCTTCAATATAGCCTTCGATTTAGTATTCTGGCGTATTAGTTTTCTTAGTATTCCGAAACTTATTTTAATTGAGATTACTTTTAACTACTTTTAACAATATTATGATAATTTCCTGCATGGGCATAAAAAGGGTAAAAAAAGATTTTTTATATTAAATAAATGTATTTAGAAATAGGTCCGATGTTCCGCAATGATTCGTTACTCTAGTAGTTTATCACAGAACCACGCGCAGGGAACCTGGTTCGCTCACGTCAATCACTGCCTTAGATTAATTAATACAAAATGTGTAATTGCTTATTGTAAGTAAATGCTGTCAATGAATACAATCCATCGTTGTATGCATTGTCGTCGTGTTCAGTTACAGTAGAAAAAGAAACAAAAGACATTCATAAAACAACAACTGTCTTTCATTACGTGTACTTAGCAAAAATAATAAATTGGCATAAAAAACAGTAGTCAAAGTTACTCGAAATGTAATAAAATTTCGAAACAAAGATTCACGAGATTCAGTCAATTTATATGAAATAGATTACAAAGAAGTATAACAAATCAAATCACTTCTGTAATTCAGTAATAAATGAGATACCCGTCTTACGTCTACTGCACTTAGATTTAATAATTACAAAGTTTGTCCGTTACGACTAAAAATGCATCTTACTTAAATGCACGTTTAAATTATATGGTAGAACGCCTAGAAGACATTCGCTGAGATTAATCAAGGGAGGAGCCGTGGACTCGGGCAGACCGGCTGACGAGCCCAAAAGCGGATTTAATCCCTCCGATTCACACCCCCACAGAACACTCCGTCGGACTACATCGGCTTGGGCACGTGGCGCTCGAAGCCCGGCGGCGGCCGCACCGGCAGGCGCAGCGGCGGCCGCAGCGGCAGGCGCAGCGGCGGCCGCAGCGGGGGCCGCGGCGGCGCTCGCGCGAAGTACCCGCGGGGCGCGCCGCCCTCCGGCGGCGCCTCGGCCCCCATGGCCTCCTTCGCCTTGGACTTCGCGTTGGCGGCCTCCTCGGAGTCGAAGACGGCGGGCGCGGCGCGGCTGAGGGCGTCCACCATGTACGCGTAGGCGGCGCCCGCGTCCACGCGGCTCAGCAGCCGGAATATCTCGCAGTCGGTGGCCGGCAGCGACACGGCGGGCGCGCACGGGAACAGCGGCGCCGGCGGCGGGAACGGCAGCGGCGCGCACGCCGGGAACGGCGGCGGCGCGTACGAGCCCGGGTACAGCGGCGGGTAGAACGGCACCGCCGCGGGGCCCGGGTAGCCGTAGCCGAAGGGCGCGTAGGGCGGCGCGCACGGCGGGCAGGGCGGGCAGGGCGGGCAGGGCGGGCCCGGCGGCGCGAACGGCAGCGCGCAGGCCGGCGGCGCGGGCGGGCGGCGCGGGCCGGCCGGCGCGGGCGAGGCCGGGGGCGAGGGCGAGGGCGAGGAGCCGGCCGGGGGCGAGGGCGGCGGCGAGGGCGGGGGCGAGTGCGAGGACGGGGGCGGCGTGAGCGGCGCGGCGGGCGGCACGTGGCGGCGGTAGTCCTCCACGAAGTCGAGCGAGATGCCGTCGCGCATGTAGTTGCATATCTCGGCGAAGTTGGGCGTGTCGCCGCTCTCCAGCGCGTCGAACCGCGGGTAGAGGTAACACTCCGAGGTCTGCAATAATCACCCGACGTGTTAATTGATAGACTACACTTTCGGCGAGCATCGAAATCCGCGGCCTGATTCGGCTCGGGTTGACTATTCAGACATCGAAGGTTATATACCGGCGGTTCGACATTTCGATATTTTACGCATGAACGTTATGGATAAATATCAACAGCACTTTTGTAATAACCTTCATTCATCCGAAGGAAGCGATGCAAGATTTCTTTATTATGCTGTTGACTTTACTATTGTAAGTGCTTAAGTTCAAACTCAGGAAACTTATATATCACGCAAATTTTAAAAAATGTGAGCAAAAGAAAGAAAAGTGACCTGAGTATATAACCCTGTTGTCTTAATAATTTGTCTTTCTAGTCTAGAATCTATATTTTCATAAAATGATCTCACTACAAACGACGACAGATATCTCAATGATTACCAATAATACAGAAGTCGCACATTTCATGGAACAGTGTCCACCACGTACAGTACTACACAGCGATACGCATTGTCAAATGAATGTCTTATGAACAGGTTATAAGTCACGAAAAGGTGATAGCCGTATTCTTAAACTTTGAGGTTCTTAAACGCACCACATATATTTGTATACAATACAATACAATACAGCCGTAAAGCACCAGTGAGGCGCGGCGGCGCTCGTCGTCGTATAAACAATATTAAATTGAGACCGTAAACAAAGGAAAATAAATATAAGGAACTAAAAAAAACAATAAATATCTATTATTACCATGGGCTTACATGGCATTACGTTGCGTAAAAAGGTAGCTAACTACAATCGTTACATACATACTGTATGTATGTACGTACAGTTCGCAATAGTTCTACTTTGTTCTGCGTTGTGATAAACAACTCTTATATCGCTGATAAGTCATCCGCGCCCGCACCGCTTCTAGACGTTTAGAGAATGCTATTGTTTACATAAACAAATTGTCTGTGTGCACGCAGATAACGTTTTCAAAGAAATTCCAATTTTTATATCTGACGTATTTGTTACGTATATACTTCTAATTCACATATTAGAACGAGGGAGTTGAAGCAATTAGACAAGCAACATTATGGTTAACAAAATGGCCGAAAGAAGATGGCCGCCATACAAATTGCAAACGCTTCTGACTTTGACTTGACTTGAAATCGTCAGAGATGAGCGGGAGATGTTTGAACGAATGCCACAGGGGGTTAGGAGGGACGTTTGGTGGTAGTAACATGTTTTCAAGAGTGAAAATTGAAATTTCATTAGAGATGACCAAAATTCGGTATCTGGGGCTTTTAGCGGCGCTGATTCGAAATTGGAAGTCAGATTTCGCCTATCACCTCCACATCTTTATGGAACCGATGATTTAAAATCTATATGTCTGGTATTTGAATATATATTTTTGCCGTATTTTCTTGGTTGTATAGGGATCCATATAGAGGATATAAAGATCCTGCATCGAATATATCTCGGGATAATTGGTCTCCAAGTTCAACGATTAGAGTTGGTCTATGGTGCTAGAACTAAGTCATTCAGGGCTTGGAGAAATGTGACATCATGACAGTTTTTTCTTTTTCAAAATGTCGGAAAAATGGCTGCCATTCGAAGTTCAAACTGCTGTTTGATAAATGCGTACAGTACAAACGTACCACTTAATTTAGTTGGTTTTTTCTTTTCATATGATATTATTGTTACGGAGACATCCTAACACCGTTCCTGTCTCCAGAACTATCTAGTATGCGGATGAGAAGAATATACGCAGTAAATACGCGAGATAGAAAGACGGAATGTCCCTGATGACGTCATCAGTACGCACGCAAACAACATGTTTACGTAAAAATAGGACAGTCACGAAGCATCTAGAACCAACGCGAGCAGCTAGCCGAGCCCGCGGATTCGTCTGCACTATACAAAGCATTATACAGTATGCAACCAGCCTGAAAGGCCACTCTACATATTTATCAAGTAATCATTGAAATCGCGTAAGTAGTTTCAAAGAATACCCCTTATATCTAAACTTATAAACTTCACCTTATTATATTCACTTCATAACATCAGTGTACACAAACTTCTGACGTCTAAAATTGTTCTAAGTGGAAAATTTATATCCTCTAGAGATTTACTTATTATCAAATTTTATCGCTACTGTACTACAGCATATGTGGTAGTATTTTTTTAAAATGAAAATTAGAGCAGGAAACGGGCATGCAGTTCACCTGACGTTGTGTGATCACTGCAGCCCATGACAACTATAACCGACTCGATACAGAGTCATTGTTCTGTTCGAATTCAACACATCACAAGTGCGTTGCTACTCTTGAAGGCCAAGATGGTCGCCTCATATGTCCTGTGCGTGCCAGCACATCTATATATCTACAAGATACAATCACACCATAATGATGTAAAAGTATTTCAATACTTGTCTTACTTAGTGACTTGGCTGACTATAGGTCCTTAATCTAAGTGGAACAATAAAAATGTTATCAAAAGTTTTAACCATAAACGGTTCCTTATCAATTCAAGCTGAAACACAACTCATAAGAGTTACTTCACAGCTGACAGGTGGGGTACTCACCCGGCCGAACCTGGACTATTCTAACACCGATAAAGTGAAGATGTTATTTTTTTAAATTAATTGTAAGATGTTTGTTTACGAATTCTTGAACGAATCTCGTGCTATTTTCGCTAGTGCAATGCGATTAATGAGCCCACTTCTTGCACTGTTACAGATATCAGAGGATGTCGGGTTGGTTTGCTTGTCTACCGGGGTGCTACCAGTACTGTACTTCCGCTGCAACTCTATTCTCTTTTGCAGTCGATTGCCTAGTACACTCGAACTGGCACTGGAGCCACTCTCGCTGGTGTCAGAAGCTGCAACAGTTGGGTCTTGGGTATTTTGCAATGCATGTTTCTTCGGACCAGACCCATGGCCATTTGTAGGTCTAGCTACATGGTGGCTAGTGGTCTTATTTGAAGTATTGTACTTGCTGCTACTCATAAAGCTCCGCGGGCTGTCAGAAGCTACAGAATCGTTGTCCGCACACAGAATTTCGTTCCTTAGCTCAATAAACTTTTGCAACTGCAATTTTCCGGACCCGCAAACTTTTCCATCCACGCAACTAGCGCGCACATCGTCCTCCAAGCTCTTGAGTTTTTGGAATTGGTAGTACGCTTTGATCTGAGCCTGCAGCATGTTGGAGGACTTTGCAGAAACATTGGGCTCACCTTGGTCTGCTCTCTGTTTGTTGGGATTAGATTTAGGTGCAATATGAGTAGCGTCGTTGAATTTCTGCAGCCGCGGCGGTATTCTACTGCTTCTAACGCCTGAATTCGATTGTGGGTCATTGTCATTCTGATTACCGTCGAGCTGAGCAATATCTTGTTCGGATGGCTGGATGGACGGAGATTTGATGGCGACACGAGTCGGAATGGCGGAGATCATGCTTTCTGCCGTGTCGCCGGTGTCGGAGTCGGATCCAGGGCGGGGCTCCGCCCGCAGGCGGGCGCGCCGCGCGGCCAGCCCGGCGCCCGCCGCGCGCGCGTCGCCGTCCCACGTGCGCAGCGCGCGCGGGCCGCGCCCCACGAGCTCGGACGCGGAGGCCGATATCTCGCTGACGGAGTCGTCGTCGGTGCGGACGGCCGCGATGGTGCCGAGGAGGGAGCGCACGTCCTCGCAGGAGCCCGAGCCGGAGGAGCCGGAGGAGAGGGCCGAGGGGGGGCGGAGGACACTTACGCCGAGCGCGGAGTCGGGCCGCGGGTCGGCGTGCCCCGCGGCGATCAGCTCGGTGCTGATGCATATGTCCTCCTCTGTAGATGTGTCGAACAGCAGCACTTCCAGGATGCTCTCCTGTAACGTGCAAAATGGCTGTGACTACACCGAAACTTACTTTATTTGTATGCAATGAATAATCTGAAGCAGAAATATTTGTTACACTTTGAAGACAGAGTTTTAAAGAAAATGCTTAAAATAAAATGTTGTTAAATTAGTTTATCAGTAAATTAAAGGTAAAGATAATCCACGGGGTTCAGTCAGAAAACTTTATGGGAAAAGTTTACGTAGAAGAGGGGAGGATAGGTAAATGGTTAAGAGCGAGTGCTTAGTTTTAAGGCGAGAGTTGTGTCGCTTATTTCGTACGCCAGGTAAAGAAGCGTTCAATCGTAGGGTGGAAAGAATTGTGGGAGGTGGGAGGCTAGATATATGAGGGCAGCTATCAGTGGGTGGTGATTTGCTGGTTATATAAAATGGGTGCGGATATCGCTACTTGCAACGATTCGAAAATCGTTCGCAACGAAGGAGATCAAAGGTAAAAGTCACCACTTAAAATACTGTCGCGTGCGAATAAATCGAACGTACGTAAGTATTATTAAAACATTAAAATAAAAATATAACTGAACTAACAATGCACAGAACATTTGTTGAACCGTAAGAAGAACCGTAAACCGTAAGAAAGATTGCAACATAATGCACCTCAGACGAGTATAACAACCCACTTAAAACTGAAAAAGAACTATAAAAACATTCTGCTTTAAATTATTTAGCGCATTAGGCACTAACTGTTCCGCTGTTCATGCCATTTAAATAGAAGATAAATTATCCAACAGATAGTTTAACTTTCAGATGGTTAAATAAAAATAAATATTCGTGAACACTTCGAGTGTGACTGTGATGAAACCCTTAGCAATTGATACCATAATATAATATTGGTTGAGGTATAATTTATCCAGGTGTATATATATGAGTACTACCACCACACCTATTTCTGCTATAAAGCAGATCTTCGAGTTGGATTTCAGTTTGAACAGTGTGGATGCTTGCACGCTCGACTATGCTATTCCCTAAAATTCATCGTTGTCAGATGACTGTATTGTACTTGATGTCGTAGATACGACGATCCCAACGTAGAAGCTAACTATATTTCAATGTTTTTTTATTAATTTTTATATTATGAAGTAGTACACGGGCGTGCAGCCTACCTGCTGGTAAGTAGCTACTGCTCACGCAAAACACGAGGTGTTCAATCTATACCCTTAAGGGTATAGAGATACTCTTAAGAGTGGCACCGCATCTGTGGATATGGGCTGCAGTAGTAGTTTAAAGTAAAGTCATCACATATTGTACCACCAGAGGAATTACTCACTTACTCTCAATAACATAAAAATAGAATTTTCGTATCAAAGTAAGACAATGTACCAAAATATCTAGTAGGCCTTGAAAGTCGGAAATTATAACAAAATTATACAAGACACAAAAAAACCCTCTGAAACATTTTGTTCGTACCAATATAGTGACAAAGAAATATTGAATTGGCACTCTATTACATTAGCAATATCATTTTCAGTCATGACTGGAAAACTGGAAAAGGAGCCGAAGAAGTTTTGTAGCATACTCCATCAAGCCACAATTCGAGTTGTAGTAGAAAGTTTAGAAGCCATTTCTACTGTCACAAGTTTTAATAACGCTCAGAGTGGGCTGGCTTCGTCCAATACTAACCACAATCTAGACCGCTATCACGTTCCCTTGACGACTCAAAATAAAATAACGGTAATAAAAATGCTATAACTTTCATCTTCGACTGAGTCGTCAATGTCACATCTGAGAAACTCCAATCAATGATCGGCACTGAAACAACACTACTGGTAGTCGAAAAGATGTAACCAATGGTGGCCTCCCACTCTCCAGGTCTATCCAGATGTCCGGTGATTATTCTAGCCTTCAGGAGTAGGAAGGGAAACAAAACGATCAATGTTTGAGGGCTACCATGGATTGGAGTATAATCATTAAACATCAGTAGAACTGCAAGCCCTTTGGCTACTCGTACCGATTAAAAAAAACGATTCTAAATTCCAACACTTTTTCAGAAATCAGCTTACTTATATAATAATTAAAAGTTAACAAACCTATTTGTCTCAAAATAATTCTAATAAATATTATAAATTGAAATCGAATTGATTCAACGTTTTATTTTTAAATTATTATGGCCGTTATTTTAAATTTTCAACATGCAGTCCTCGCACCATTGTTTTTAGATGAAAGGTGATACCGGATCAGTTTTCAATTTTGATTGATGACGTGAGATATGATCCACTAAACTGGTACTAGTCAAAACTAATGGTGCCGTGAACCAAGTGTTTGTATTTATTGAACATTCAAACACTCAAATGAAAAATCATTTGAGATATTTTTTAAGGTCTTGTGTCCAAATGACCTTTATAGCGTCACCGATCTTTTGTAACCAGCGAAGAGTTCAGCCATACAGTGGATTTTGGACCTTGAAGTCTAATTTGGAATATCACAATACATGGAAGTAAACAAGAAACAACGACGCAGCTTTTGCCCTCTGTGAGAGATTTAAGGAATC
>DWIE01001342.1:0-11062 GCA_018248235.1 Choaspes benjaminii
GAGGCGACCATCTTAGCCTTCGAGAATACCAACGCATTTGTGACCGCCTTCGAACAGAGCTATGGGTCTGTTTTATGTCGGTTATGGTTGTCATGGGCTGCAGTTGTCACTTAACATCACGTGAACTACATGTCCGTTTGCTACACTAATTTATATTTTCAAAAAACTTTAACCGGCCAACACTACCACAAAATGATCGAATTTCGGCAACTGGGTGACATCTAGTACCTATAAAACTTAGAAAAATTATAATATATTTTGAAATGAAATCTTCGAAAATTTTTGTCTCGCCACACGAATCGAACCCTCGACCTCAGGTTTTGCAAGGCGTAATGAGCCGCCTGCGCCATGGAGGTCTAAACATATTTAGAAAAATAAAAATAAATACAGTAGTGATTCCACGAAGAGAGCGGGCTAAATGGCTCCAGAAGAAAGCATTTGAGTTCATGTCATTTCAGAAAATGAAAATGATCTATATCGTTTCCCTTAAAGTATGTATATTTCTCGGGGAAAGTGTCTTAAATAATTAACTCCCATGTCAAACCTAAAGCCAAATCCTGAATCTAGCACTGAAAACATTAATGCGCATCTGGGTGGATACTAGCGTCACATATAGTTGAGCCTAAACAGTGTACAGTAGTGTTTTAGTGAAAGTGTGACGACAACTCCACATCAATGTCAGATCCGTTAAAACGAATGATGTTCAATTACAGAAACGTCAAACATCAAACGACCTCACCAATCCGATCCACCGAATGATAAATTTTACCAACCAATTACATTCAAGCATCTAATTCACGCTACCCATTTTTTTTTAAATCTCAAATTCCGAGGGACAACTGTCGGGGCACGGCTGCTTCCTAAACACTGCCACCTCGCGTGTCAATAGACCTCCCCCTTTCACCCAAAAGGGATGTTAAGTCCAATTAGTTTACAAATGCTCACAGTAAGACATTTTCACTTTGTCGTTAAGAGTTCACAGACATTACAGCACTTACAACGAAATGGAGTGTGTTCATATGTTATTTGTTAATTTTAACAATTCGAGTAAAAAATTTCTATTTCTTCTTTTCAGTTTTCGAGATGGCAGCGATAGAATTAGATGGCAACACATTAGGTGAAAAACATCGCAGTTACAATAAATTAGTGAAAGATGCTCTTAAAGACAATAAGATAGTCAGGGCAGAAGATTTTAATCCGAACGATTATGATGTTATCAATTTAATAAACATAGATGTAGCCAGTTGTAACAAGAATGTAGAATACATTCTTAGAGTTCTTATTTGCGACGACATGTTGTATGTATCAAGGGCTATAAAACTCTCAGACTGGTTAATAAATGATGACAATTATGGTCACATCATTAACCCCAATTTCCTGCGTTTGAATCTTTACCCTAAGATGTGTTCAAAGGCTGTAATCAAACTCATGAAACATATACGGCTCAATTTGAAAGATGTAAAACGTGCACAAGAATTTTACGAACATGAAGAAGACCCCGCAGAAGCAGCAAAGTGGCTCCCGAATTGCTCTCTAGATTTTGTATGTAAAAATATAAAAAGTCATCTCCCACACATGAAAATCTCACTTTTAAGACGACTTTGCGAAAAATCAATACAAATACTAGAAATTTACTTTAAAAATGAAGAAAACACGAATTATTACCAAAAACGTATTGTGTTTCAGAATACAATGTTTCTATTATCTTCCGACACTAACAAATATTTAGACATCTTAGAGCAGTCAAAGCCCTTTCAATATCCAACGTTCAACAAAAGAACTACCACTATTGTTCTTAAAAACTGTTTCGATAGGATTACAGGTAAATTTGAGGACTATTACAAATGTATTCATTTACCGACATTCCTTAAATACCTTAAGAAAGAAAATGTTAAAAAATTCTTATTGGATCAATCAAAATTTATGAAACAGAACAAACGAACCAACATTTTTAATGATGCAAAACGTTTACAGTTGTTTATTAATTTTATGCCTTTTGAAGAAAGATTTGAATGCGTGAAACAAGTATTCATAGATAAAATACATGAATCAACAGAACCTTGTTTATTAAGAGATGAAGAAAAGATTGCTATGAACATATTTTATAAATGTATTGGAAATGATCGGATTCCTGAACATTTTTGGTATCAATTTGCTCCTTTTGAAATAGCTTTACCAAAAATTAAAGATTCATTTAGTGCTGCATCATCCTCTGCACTAAAAAAGTCCATGTTAATGGTATTGATTACTTCAGCGCATAAAAACACAGATAATTTAGTTACTATCCTCAAATACTTCCAAAACAAAATAAATAACATGGATGCCAGTATTAAAACTGAAGTAATAAAACAAATAATATCGGAAATTAATTTGGAAAACTGTGATGAACATTCGTGGAGTACTCTTGATGCTACTTTTAAAGACATAGGCATTTATTCTGAGTCACAAAAAAGTGAAGAAAATATTATAGAAACTGTTATTATTTATAAAGCGCTAAGAAAAGAAAAAGTATCAGAGACAGTCGAGAAAAAATTTATATTCAATTCACTCCTGGCATATCATAAAAATCTTACAGAAACAGCAAAAGAGTCCTTATTCATATATCTTTTCGATTTTATTATGACAAAATTGGGATCCTGTGTTATAACAACTGAAGATGAATTTAAAACAAAAATTAATTTGTTGGAAAAAGGTCTTCAGTTGTTGAAGGATTTCAGGAAAGAGGTTTCTAACTACCCCATCCTCATAAACACTATCAAACAATTCAGCAAAATTAGAAGTGATAATAAATGGGATACCAATTTGTCATCGTTATATAACTTTAAAAAGGAGTGGAGGAAGCTTTTGTTTCGTGAATCGCTTGTACTTTATCCCACAGAATCAACTCTTATTAACGCTTTGAAACATGACTCACGTTTATTAGATGACTATAAAACAGAAGTCAGCAATATTTTTGCGAATAATGAACTTACTCTTACATCTGTATTAAGTAAAATTAAAATTTATTGGGCGAATAGCTTAGCAAAACACATAACAACTTTGTACAAAGAAACTCTTAATGATATAGGGAAACACAAAGTCGCAACGCGTGGTCTGATCATGTTAATGTCACGAAATCATCTACAGAAACTTTTTGAGAAATATGCACCTAAAGAAGCTAAGATAGACTGGGGCAACGTTGATGAAGTTACCCTTGGCTTGCAGAAGCATTTTGCCAAAAATATGCATGTTGCTCGTCCGCAACCAATTCCCGACACGATACTTTTGTATTGTAAAGGGGACTACTTGCAATATGCGCTTCCCTCGTTACTATCAATATTTTATAATTTAAATGTTACGTCCACTCGCAATTACATGAATAATCTACTTGATGCTCCAGCATCTTTGCAAAAGCATGGCATTCGTATAGCTGTTACAAAAATTCAACTTGATGAACTTTTACCCCTTTTGAACAATGTTTGGATGAATAATAAAAATGCTACTGTGAGATCTGTGATGTTTAAAGGCATATTCGAAATTCTTTGTAAACAAAAGGATTTGAGGAAGATTAAAACAGCATGGGATCTTATTGAAATCTTTATTGATAATTTAACTCTTCAAGAAGATGCGTCTATATACAAATTGTTATTTGAAGTCGAAAAAGTCCCCTTGACAGTTAGAAGTCAGTTCTATATAAAAAGTTATAATCTTCTAAAGAAATTGGTAGAAAATGGAGATGAAGAATTGAAGAACAAATTTTATACTTTTACTAAATATTCCGTAGAAATAATGGATCTAATCTGTCCGGAATTTATACAAGGAATAGTAAATGATTTCCTTGAGAACACATTCACAAAGCAAAAAGCAAATGATTGGCAACAGAAATGCATTGTTGCGGTAATTTCATCCTTTTCGCTATGTGCGAAAAACGAACAGACTCAATTGGAGAGGTACGAAAAGGTTCTTCAACCCATTGTAAAACGTTGCCTTATTCTTTGGAATGAAACTGAGAATAATGAATACTTTGTAAGAACTAACTTGGTACAAATACTAAACAATTTACGTACTGATGTCGATCAACACGTCGTAAAAAAGAAGATGATTATCCCCTGCAAATTGTTCATACATATACAAAAACAATTAGAGGAATCATTGTCAGTACCTGAAAATTATATGTTATTGACAAAATGGCAGTTGACCGCTGGATTCGTTAGTGCATTAGATAAACACCAACCAATTTTGGACTGGGATGAAGCGTGTGCAGCTGCAGTGGAAGAATTTGGTAATAAATGCAGGACAGATTTGAAAGAACATTGTAACAAATATTGTCCTCGTATTTACCTGCTTTTTATCAAAGCTTTAAGAAGCATGCTGCATGAATTTATTCCGGAAAATGTGCATGTGAACATTTTTGGAAGCTTCCTTCATGATGATTACGTGCAAGGACATCTAGCTACACTCAATTTACTATCCCGGCAAAAAGAAAGAGGGGAAATAGAAGGGAAATATGAGAAATTACGTAAAATAATCTCAAAACACCGATCTCATGAAGTGAAAATGCATTATTTTAACACTTTTGGAGTAAAATAAACACAACACACAAAGAATAGCTTATTGACTTCATTATACAGATCACAAGATTTTTTTTATTTATATACGTACACGTATTATAGTTATTACATGTATATTTTTTATTTTTATAGCAACTAATAAAACATATTTTCTAATAATTTGTTACATTTGATCTATGAAAACGTTCTTAAGGTTAATTAATAAATTAAAGTATATACGATATAGACTTAAGCACACGGTATAAAAAACTACTTTTATAAATATCTGAGCGACCGAGTTTCGTTCGGCTTTTTTATTTTGATGCTCAATTTGTACGGCGATACGTATCGTTGAAAAGGAATCAATAGCAACAATGCTAGTACTTCGAAGACTCAATAGATGGTGTTAGTATTTTCTTGTAACTGCATGGGAGTTTCTGTATACGTAGCATAGTAGCCACTACCTGGCTACACGTTACTATTGCTGTCTGGTTAAATGAAAAAAGTATGTACTTATATAAAGACACCTATGTATTCATATGAAACGTTGTGATTGTTTCAAAATAATCGATAAATATTTTAAGTGATATATTTGTTACAAAATTTTAAAAAACTGTCTCAACAGTAGGGTACTAGATTAAAATATAGCTAAAAAAGATAAACACGGTCCGATAAAATCACAAAAAATATTATATAAGTTATAGTAACGTTGAGAAAAATAATTACGTGTTTAGTGTCAGCTTTATTTTCTATCCGTTATAACGTACTTTGCATTAGTTATATTGCAGGACTTCTCAACTTAGTCCATCCATGCATTATACAATAGTAGCTGTGTTATCAATGGTTATACCTATCCAGGTTCGCTCGCGTGAGTACAACCACACCTAGTTCTGCTGTGAAATCGCTGTTATGAGTTGTGATTCAGCTTGATGGGGTGGCAGCCAGCATGCACAGGATACATGAGGCGATCATTTTAGCCCTCAAGATTAGCAACGCACTTGCGACTAACTTCGAACAGAACAATGGTTCTGCATGAAGTCGTTTATGGTTGTCGCGGACTGCAGCGATCACGCAACATCAGGTGACTTTTGCTACTGTCATTTTAAAAAATCTGGATCACACGACTGGAACATTGTTACGTTTAACATATAATTTCACATATTGATTAGTGGTACAAACAGCTGGCAACACCCAGATTTAATTAAGCTCCTGGCAGCTACTGGCCAGATCCCGATGACGACATTCATGTAATGGTTTATGTATGTTAGAATTTGGAAAATATACGTCACTCTTGTATTCGTTCTATGAGTATGGACATCGTATAATCTTAATTATTCGATTTACTACATAAAGGAACTGTAACTAAATTATAGATTTCTTTGGACCATCCTAAACACTTTCTGTAAAATTAGCCAAGTCTCAGTTACGATTAATGCAGGTTGACAAATTGAACTACTTGATTTGTGTTTATAATAGTGGTATGGTATGGACTCACCGGCGGTTTTCCACAACTCCACGTCTTACGTATATTTTTGTCTTATTTTTGCGGTGGGATATATAAGTTTGATATAACTTTCAATGTCGATGAAACAAGGGATGTAATAATAGATAAATATTGGGCAAAACCTTTATTGCCTGAATGTTTTTTCTTATCCTACGACATAACACACTATGTAATATTATTTCACTGTATCAAATTATCTAGAGGTTCAGGGAATATTCGAAATCAGATTTCAGATATTAAGCTAACTCAGACGATCTGAAACAGTATTATTGCACATTGCAAGATATAGCAATTTCAGTAAATCAATATGATATGCAGTTAACTGTTCCCAAGTAATAACGAATCAAATTTATTTGCCAATCGTAACACTTTTTAATCTAATTCCATTATATACCTACCAATTTGTAGCGCATACAAATGTCGACCTGCATTGCAATTGCAATTAATTATTACAGTAAGTTCTTTTTTACTAAGTAATTACTCTAAAATCACACCGTAAATTATCTAAGTATTTTGCAATTACAAATTAAATTCCACAGTACGCTTATATGCCGCAACAAACTTATTGGCGGTAGGTAAATTATTGCTATTGTACATTATCCTAACACCAGGGATGTTATGGATATGAAATTCTCTCGATAAACACATTATCATACTGATTTCGGATACGGTTACGAATATAATTATTTCGGATTAGGTATCCATTAGTTTCGGTTACAGATCTTTCTAAGTTCTTGAATACCCATCTAAAGTTGTTATGTGATTCCACAATCACTGATAAGGTAATGATTATGAAATTGAATTAACATAAATGAACGTGAGCGCGCGAATAGTGTATCGGCTCGGCCTGACAAAAAATAAACCCGCCATAACATGTATCATTTAGACTGCCCCTATCCGAAATCATCCGAAACTTTTATAGCGGATTCTGTTACAGTTATGGATAAACTTTTATATAAGATATACAATAGTTTCGGCTATGGTTACATTGGTCCATAACATCCCTACTTACCACCCATATAACGAGTCACAGCTCGGTGGGTCAAGAGTAGAACTCAGCCCTACATAATGTGCACCAGCCTAGCGCAAATTATATAATACTATATAAACAAGTAATCCAATTTTCTACATATCATCGATAATTTTTCAAAATATTCCAACTAGACAATAACCACAAAAATTTTAAGTTGTTAGACGGAATAAACATGTTGTCTACATAGATTTTACAAAAATGTTTGTTCACATACATGTCAATATTTACTTCATAATCATAGACCTTATAAAGTAAAAATTAATATGCACCTCATGAGAAAGTTTTACAAGAGGAATGTCATTTTCTCTGTGAAATAATATGAAATTTAGACAGTCAATTAAAAATAAAAGTGCAATATAGACTCTGAAACATTTACTTCTAATTGACATTTCATTATTTTGAAATATTGGTGGTAGAATCTATCCAGATTCGCCCGGGTGAGTACCACCACCACACCTATTTCTGCTATGAAATAGTTCTTGTGAGTTGTGTTTCAGCCTGAAGGGTGTGGCAGCCAGTACACACAGGATAATTGAGGCAATTCATTTAGACCTCAAGAGTAGCAACGCAATTGTTACTAACTTTGAACAGATCAATGGGTCTGTATTCATTTGGATGCGGTTGTCATGACAACCGCCCATGGCCTGTTATAGTCGTGTAAATATACATAAAATCATTCATAAAAAACATCCCATATCTATATAATTTGCATAAAGAAATGTGCGCTTCAACTATAGAGAGATCCTCAATGTTAACAATATATGATGAAGTTTCTACCAGCTCAAAGGAATCTAAAACAATATTATCCAACATACAGTAGCCATCTATGTAAGCAACATTCTGACAATAGTATTTTAGGTGTACATTGCATTCAATGTCATAACGGTTTTGTAGTACATTTACTACAAATGTAAATACACTTATTTAGAGAGTTAGTGTTATTCACAAAGTAGCAGAAGATGGGTTAATAGACTTAGATAAGAGTTTAAATTGCATTTTATGAAGATAATACAAGAGATTACGTAAAAAATAAACATAAGGCCATCAAGGTGAACTCCTACTTGTTTTCAACAGCTGTCTGTTTTGAATGACGCATTAATAAATGTATAGCAAAGAGTCCATGACTGCCAGACCTTCATTGTTTTATAAAAGCTAATAGTTTCTCAGAGTCCTCATAGGTAGAAATGATGGGCTATTATGAAGTTTCGATCAGTCTGGCTTTGGCAGATATGTCGGTAAGTTTGTCGATACAGGTGTTAAAACAAACCAAACTGTCCAGCTGAGGAAATTATCTAAATTATCCTAGTACCATATATAAAATTCAGCTTTTATACTGTACCATAAAGACATTTATATTTGATTAAAGTTTATTGTGGCAAAATGTTGCCATGCAAGGAATGAAATAGATATTTTTTTATATAATAATTAAGGCCCATCAGTAACACTGACAAATATTTTAACACCAAAGAGTAAATAAAATTAATATTTACAATCTTAAGTAAGCCAAGTTGATGTATTTAAATGTTCGTTTTTTAACCCATGTACAATTAAGCTAATGTAATATATTCAACCCTAAATCTATGTCAGCAATATTGTTAGTTTTGGAGGGAAATTCAATTTGTATTCATTAGGATTGTAAAAGTTAATTTATTTTACATTTTCACAAAATCTGCATCATATTATTTTAGAAACCAATTATTTTTAACTTACATTAATATAAGCTTCATAAATTTCCTCTAAGATAAATTTGGCTACTACTTGTCATATTTATTTTATTTTATTTTTCTTATGGGATGGCGCTTTGGCTATTGGCCATTTAGCCAATACCTTAAATTTTAAAATTATAAAATGAATGAAAACACTATAATGTTGGTGATGCACATTTTGATATTGTTCTTGGAGTATTTGACCCGAAACTCCAAGTGGCAGCTCGCACAGATAGAAATTAACTGGGCTAGGGAGACCCAGTTTTCTCACTGCGCAGGTGTCTTTGTTGAGGTTACACATAATTAGTCCAATACACATTCACTTGATATGATAATCATCACCACTTATCACACTGAAGTCAATGTAAACTAATTAAACAACACCAACACAACACCGAACATGGCACTCGGAAGATTCCCGCCAAAACACCGTCATATTTATTGAGAACAATAATTATTTTTTACAAATATCACATAAATGAACTCTTGGTCACTACTATAATAAAACATTTTCAATTCCTTCCCTGTTATTGCTTCCATGAGAATCAATCAAAATTATAGAAAGCACAAATACCTTATTTGTTAATTATTAACCTATAAGGAGCTAAATATACATTGATGTGGGATACAGTACAAAATAATAGTAGAATATAAAAATTCACATTAATTCTCAATGTCATATGCAAGAAATTTCACAACTTGTCAGATTGTGAAACTATTAAATGGTACACCCTTGACCTTAAACTGTATTACTCTATTACCACTGTAACAAGGCATGTTGAACATGGACATTTAATCTTCATTAGTAGCCTCGTCTGGTGCTGGCGTGTGCCATGTTAGTCTCTCTTCATAAAACTGAATCACAACCGCTGGACACCGCACATTCGCCTGCTTAGCATGAACAAGATCAGCTTCGTCCGTGCCTTGCCATTTCATCAAGAACATCAGCTCACCACTACTGTCCGTGGCTCCTATAATTTTCTCTGGCTCCAGCCCCCTGTCAAAACCAGATGCTTTATTGTCATCACTCTTCGTTTTCTTCGCTCCCTTCAAGTCTGGTGTTGCTGCTGATGATTTGCGTTTCTTTATATCCTTTTCAATTTTGGCACCCTTTCCCTCTGCTTCTTTCTTTTTCCTTGCGTCCTCAAATGCCTCAATAAGATCAGGACAATCCAGGTTCTCTTCTGGCTCCCAAGTATTGTCCGCATCGCTGTATCCCTTCCACTTCAAGTAGTACTCCACCTTGCCATTCCTTACACGTCTGTCCAGAACCTTCTCCACTGAGAATTCTTCCTCAACCTCAGCCTCGCCTTCTTTTTTCTTGTCTGCCATCTGAAAATTAAATTTACAAGTTTCCATTACTTTCACTTACTAAAACTATCCACAACAATGCAGATATTTTAGTTATACAGTTAACAGATGTAATAGAATGAAACTATTATAAATAAAACTTTTAAAAACTTAAAATCCCTTAAAACAGTTTAAAATTATAATAACTTTTGTTTTAAATGTATGTACATGTAAGAGATGTTTCATACATATAAATTACATACAATGTAAATATGTAAATGTAGCGAAGGTTGGAATGAAGTTTTTATAGTTGTAACAACTGGTTAGGGTTCATTATATCAAATTAAGATTAGTTTTTTCTGGTTGCCAGCTCTCAACTCTTAACCTTCAATTACATAGTAAGTTTAAATTGATGATGAAATTTAAAGGTCGGTTGAGTTGAAGTTAAATACGACTCGAAAATGGTCAGCAGCTGCCAACAATCCTACAGGAGTCCGCAGCATCGGTTAGCGGCATGGAACTAAGTAACCTACAACTAACAAATAAATTATGCCCTTCACTGATTTAGAGCGCCTGAAATGAAGCTCGATACATACAATTCGTTTAGAGCTTGTAATAACAAATATAAGTATTGTTACTGCTGTTTCCTACAACACATATAAATTTTAAAGCAATAACAAGGTGCATCCATTAATCCCGCCATTTTGATTTCCTTGACTGTACAAGATGCAAATAAATAGAATAATCTAACTTGCGCCCTTATTCTTATATTATAAACTAAAATCCAGTTATAAATGCGATAATAACTTACCTTTTGTATATTAAAGTGAATTCAGATTAATATACAATCGTAACAAAACCAGAAACGCTCAACAGGAAAAAAATATTTAAAAACAACAACCAACACAATTTTCTAGTTTTGACGTTTTTTTTTTTTTTTTTTTTTTTTTTTTTTTTTTTTTTTTTTTTTTTTTTTTTTTTTTTTTTTTTTTTTTTTTTT
>DWIE01001343.1:0-11058 GCA_018248235.1 Choaspes benjaminii
TAGGTGTGACGGTGGTACCGACCCAGTCGAACATATACATGTTCTACCACCCGTAAGGTTATTCCAGACACGAAACAGATTAGAAAAAATCATCTCGCCGCGGGAAACGAACCCGCGCGCGACTCTTTCGCAAACCGGCTCATCACCGTCTGCGCCACGGAGGTCGTCAACTTTATTTGTTTATTCTATTTTATAAGTTATAGGGGCAATGCTATAACATATAGGATAATTGAATACAACTATTCATAATTTGCGAAGTATTTATTGGTGAAAGAATTTTTTTTTTCTTGTCATAAATAAATAACGTTTAACAATTTATTTTAGAAGAATATTGATGATTAAATTTATTTCAAAAAATTCGGCATAAGTCTGCGGATATGAAATAGTAAGAATAGAAAACAAAATTATGATCAAGAACTATCACCACCATCACTATGGTCAATCACATTCACGTAAAGTTGAAATTGTTATTAGATAATATACTAAAGCAAATTCTATTTTAATTACAGACACCACATCCGGTAGCCTGAACCTACTGACACCGTCTTCCACCACCAGTCGGATACGGGACTTCACATCTCGAATCCAAGACCGAGCTGCGTCTAACCTGCAGCCCAACTACCTGACGCATCAGAACACACCAGCACTCACACCCATCAGGACACCAGAAAACCAAACTCCGACCCCTAGGAAATCAGACAACTTGCTCAAACCACCCCCAAAGATCCACATAGACGCTGCCAGTCATAGATCCCGCTCGCATCACAAGAAACGCGACGAGCCGCCCAATAAAAAGCCCAGCTACTTAAATCTAGCCTGCTCCGTCAACGGGTACACAAATCTAACGACCTACGACTCTAAATTGAGGCAGGATATCAACAAAAGCCGCGAAGCTTCCCCCATCAGACCTATCACACATACCTACCAGTACAGAAGTGAAAATAACTCCCTCTTGGTGCCCGTCCCAGTCAGCGCGAACAAGCTGTTGGTTCCAACGTTTGGCCCCCATGATACTCGTGCTGATTTGACACCAAAAGCGCCTTCCAAGGCGCACACTGATCCCTACCTAGCCTCTCCACATGCCTTCATGGCTGCCGAAAATCAGCAGTTGAAGAACGACTTCCTCGGCCCCAGCATGACCACCGCCAGTCGGCCGTACATATCCAGCGAGAGCAAAACCTTCGCGACATCCATGCTGCATCAGAAAGATGAGGTAGACAACGCGAAGGAAATATTCAAATCTAGCTACTCGGAAACGAATTTCAGGCAGACGGTCACAACGAACGGCAAGGAATCTAGATTCAGCTCAGAGTCGTACACGATTTCGTCTAATGGAGTGTCGAAACGAGTGGAAATAACGAAAGAGAATGGGGAGAAACTAACGAGCCCCATGAAAAGCTTCATCCAACAACGCGTGGAACGGCTGTACGGTCCGGGAGCGTTGGCCCAAGGTTTCTTCAACCAGAAGCGGCACAAGCTCAAGAGTCAGAGCGAGGAAGACGACTCCAAAGTGCTGACGGAGAAGTCCCTGAACTGTCCGAGCGACAGGCTCCTATCTCCGCGGAAGTCCAACGAGAGTATAGACAGTGAAAACTCAAGTCCAACGGAGCAGGACGCGTCAGTCCTCCCTGTTCTGAGGCATCTACGGCCGGAGTTCCGAGCGCAACTGCCAATACTGTCGCCCAAGAAGAGTTTCAAGTCGGACCTGTCCCCGCAGAAGCCAGAAGACATTCCAACGCCCGAAAAGACTGAATCTGACGATATTGAACAAGTGTCTGTGACGAATGGTGTATCTGTGATAAGTTTGGACGATTCTAGTGATGTGAAAGAAGTGAACGGTGTGAACGGCACCAATGGGGAGGTTGTGAAGGATGGACATTACTTCTTGGTTCTTGAGAAGAAAGAGACTGAACGCCTGCTGGCGCTGGCTGCGATCGCTGAGAAGGAACTCGAGGGCTTGCAAGTGAGTCTTGTTTTGTTTCTTTGTTATGAAGTACCACACGGGCTTGCAGTACCTGATTGTAAGTGGCTACTGCAGCCCTGCACATCTAACCACAGATGCGGTGCTCCTTCTGATGACAAAGATGGAACAGCTTGTGTTATGCGTATGCTGACTATCACACCCATTGTCAAAAACGAGTAACGCGAACACTTGTTTCACAGTACGAATAGGTGTGACAGTGGTACCGACCCAGTCGGACATTAATATTCTGGCCACTGCATATCCTGAAGTTTTTAATCATAATTCTCTCCTTCATGCTGGTTGGAAAGGTGATTAAATACTCTTGAAATGGAGTGCATGCAAGAATTTCGATATTACATTAGGAAGAGTAGACTGATAGAGGTTTTATGTTAGACATAGTTGGTACCACCGTTACACTCATTTAAACCATAGCCTTGGTTGTGTTTGCTGTGATGCATATTGGTGGAAGAGAAGTACTGTTAGGGTATATATCCAGGAATAAAACAAGCTGGTCCCACTTTTCCTGAGGGCTGGCATATGTGATTAGTAGTGTCAATAGTTACAATACTCTGAAGTCGCTTACCATCAGATGTACTACTTGTTTCTTTGTTGTTATTATCATGTAGCACATGGTCTTGCGGACCACCTGGTGATAATTGGCTCCTGCAGCCCATGTCATCTATGACATACGACACAGATGCGGTGCCACTTCTGAGGTCAAAGATCGAACGCATTCTTGTTACCAGTAGTACAACATGAATATGTTCGGTCGGTACCACCGTCACACTATTTGTGCCGGGAAACAGTGGTGTTCGCACTACTTGTGTTTCGGTGCTAAGATGTGACATTCGGTGCTAAGATGTACAGCATACGCAGAACACGAGTTGTTCGATCTGTGTGCCAAGAGTAGTACCGCATCTGTGATTACAGATGTTATGAGCTACAGTATTTATTTACTAGCAGGTAAACTGCAAGCCCGTATGCTACTCCGTAACATAGAATATCCTCTCCTGCGTATTCTGGCTATCACACTGTTATTAAACACAAATGGTGCGAAATGCTGGAGTGATATATAATGTGTACACCTGTGTAACTCGTCGGCCAACCTGTTCTAGGACCGGGAAGACATAAGCGAAGAGGTGCTGGGCTTCCTGCGTGCTGCGTCGGGCAAGGCGCGGCTGTTGGCCACGCAAAAGATGCAGCAATTCGAAGGCCTCTGCTACAACAACATAAACGAGCGCGCCGACGAGCGGTTCCCCACCACGGCGGAGGACCTGCAGGGCTTCTGGGACATGGTGTGCCTGCAGGTGCGCCACGTGGACGCGCTGTACGCGCAGCTGGACGCGCTGCGGGACAACGCCTGGCGGGAGGTAGGCGCTCTGCTGCACGGGGGGGGGGTATCTCTGTGGCAAGACAAATATTCCAATATGTTTCTTTTCTGGAGTAACCTTATGGATGGTATATTGTGTCGGTAAGGGTACCACCGTCACATTTAGTTGTGGTGTGAAACAGTAGTGTTTTGGCGTAGGGTTGTGATAGTGTCAGCAAATGCAGATCATGAGGCGTTCGATCTTTGACCTCAGTATTACTTCTGCAGGCACCTAAACCATGGTTCCAGATGTCATGGGCTGCAGTACCACTAACCATCAGGTAGACTGCAAGCCCGTGTGCTACTTCATAACTTCAATAGACAAATGAACAAATTGATGATGGTAGATTATATCCAGGTTCGTCCGGGTGAGTACCACCACCACACCCACTTCTGCTGTGAAATAGCTCTCATGAGTCGTTTTTCAGCTTGAAGGGTGTGGCAGCTCACACAAGATACCTGAGCTACCATCTTAGCTCTCAAGAGTAGCAATGCACCTGTGACTTCGAACAGAAGAATGGGTCAGTTTGAGTTGGCCGCGATAGTCATGGGCTGCAGTTGTTACTTAACTTCAGGTAAACTGTAATAATGAATGATTGAATGATTTGAAGGAATGAATGAATGATTTATTTGCTCGTATGTAACTCTAATTAAAAAGTTTGTACCTGTTCGTTGCAGATCGCGTCGCCAGTGACCAAGCCGGCGGCGGCCGCGTCGCCAGCGCGGGGGCGGGCGCGGGCGGCTCCGCAGCTGAAGAACGAGAAGGCGCGGCTGGCGGCCGAGAAGCGGGAGGCCGACAGGAAGGCCATGCTCGAGCACCGCAGGCGAGTCGCCCGGGAGCGCCAGCTGGCCGCGCGGGCCTCCGCCCCGGCCACCAGCAGGGAGAACGACAACGAAATGGGTATCGAGGGCAGCCAGGAGGTCGAAATCTTCGTTGGCAAAAGCTCGAAGCCCACCAAGGACGCCCCGATGGGTGACTGCGGTACCACCAGCCAAGAAACTCCAGAACAGAGCTGATTCTGTACACCATTTCACCACATACGGACTTGACACACATCTCTTTATATGTAGATATCTCCTGCCCTCAAATCTCACGTAACAATTTTCGAATTGACTTTGACATATATTGTATATGTGTTTTGTGTTGTGAAGTATCATACAAAATTGCAGTTAAATGTTTGTATGTTGTCAGTGGCTTCTGATATCGAATAGATTGTGCTACTCTTGAGGACTAAATAAGAAAGTCTAGTTTTTAAAATGGTGGATGTAATGCCCTTAATAGAAACATGCACGAGATGTGACGGTGGTACCTAAGATTTGTGCTGTAGAACATTTCGATAGAACTTTGGTGTTCGGCTGGGTCGGTACCACCGTCACATTTAATTGTTCCGTCGAGCAGTAGTGTTCGCACTACTTTTGTTTCGGTGTAGGGTGTGACAGCCAGCATCCGCAGAAGACGAGACTTTCTATGTGTCCTAAAGAGTAGCACCGCATCTGTGATCACAGATGTCATGAGCTGCAGTAGCACCAGTGGTCTAACTTGACCACAGTTGACATTAGAAATGGCAACTTCCCATCAGGTGGACTGCAAGCCGGTGTGCTACTTCATAACATAAAACTTGTGCTACGGAAAAATTTAAAGCTTGTCTCGTATTTCTACGTGTGACTGACGTCAGCGGGACCTGTCAACGTAATATTATCTGTCACTATCTGTCACTCAATAAGCACAGATACACAAGCTACTCAATTACTGACTTAAAATTGTATGTACTATTTATGTTTCAAGTAAAAAGATTTCTTACATATAGTTATTAATATTAAAATAATAATTGTTATCACGAATATGGGTCGAAAAAAATGCATTTTTAAATTTTCTTTATCTGTTATATGTTTTATATTAACTGTAGTAATCTGGGTGGTGTTCACCTCTGCTTACACCTTCGGGCCTGTGACGTGGTTAATTTTTTTTATGATATTACTACCATTAAAAAATACTTTGAATATGAGACATTCAATTCATGTCATTAAAAATAGCATCGAATTTGCGATCGCAGATGTGCAGGGCTGCAGTAGCTACTTACCAGCAGGTAGACTGCATGCCCGTGTTACTTCATAACAAAAAAAATGTATATAATTCCATATCTCATACAAAAACGGAAGATATTTTTGAATATGGTAACACATTGAACATATATCATGAAAAAAATTTGTCCCGTGGTGCCAAAAATATTTTCAATTCATAGCTTTCGCAGACAGTGTAAGATAACAATAAACATATGAAAATTATAAAAGAAAACGAAATTCAAATTCAAATTTCTTTATTGAGCAAATCTTTTTATATGAGCTATCTTTTTATTTGAAACTCGGTGGTATATGGATTACTTTTAATACACATAATAATATATAATGCTTTAAAAATATTTATTATAAAATTGACATGCGCCATAGAGTAGGTTTTTTTTTTAAATAGTATTTTAATGGCTTTGGTTTGCAAATTTGAAACAGGATCAATGTTTTTTTGTGCATTGAATTTTAATAAAATGTTTTCTATTTAATTTATTAATTATACCCGTTTTATTATGCATTTGGGGCTGGCATCCAATATGAATATTGCAAGGAAAAATATGAATTCATTTTATAATTGCATTTTAACCTCATCATTTTTATTTTAATATAATTGTTTTATGGAAAACAAAATACGGATATTTTAAATCGTTGGATCAGTGGTGCGACTGTTGGACGCGAGGTTCTGGGTTCGAAACCCGGGCAGGGCAAAATGCTATTGAGATTTTTCAAAAAATCTCAGTAACTAGTCTGGAGGTCGGAAATGTGGCCGGTAAATGGCAATAGGCTCGCCTACTAAATTTGGACTTAAACGGTGATGTTCTGCCTACACCTTCGGCTAAATACAGGCGTGAGTTGTTTGTTTTATTTTAAATCGTGAAACTCAAAAACATGTATTTCAAGTAATCAATGACTCATAATTTAAAATGTTATTTATTGACATATATATTTCAACTGACTTCTATGATGTAACTTATTTAAATTTGTCGTTGCTTTCGAATATGAACCTTATAAAAAGCGCATTAAGACCAAAAATCTTATACATCTCATGACTGCTTTTATATACATTCCCTACTAAATCAATCACCAAGCATTACAGGAAAAATATAGACATTAGAATTAATCGAGGAATCGAAAAAAATAACTTTAAATTCTAGGTCAGCACATAGCAAGCACTGAATAATTTAGAAAACAGTTTCTTCGCAAACAATTGTTGATGCGCTTAGTGAGTTTTCTTCTCCATTCGATCGCGTAAACTTTAACTATTTCTGTATATAATGTCACTTTATACGAGACCATACTGTACACGACAGTCTCCCACCAGGGGGCGCTGTGTCTATTCCACACAAGGATTTGTGTTGTACGACAAGGATTGTAATGAATATTGACGCATTCGAATTATGAAAAGAACCATAGATGTATAATATAGAGTAGAGCAACCGAGCAATGACTCATAGATAGAGAGAGACAGATAATGTAATTGGTACTTGTTTCTCTTTTTAAAGACTCATGCAGACAAAGACACTAAAGTAGTAGAATAAATTGGGACATGAAAATCCAGTGAGATGCTATTGTATTATGCGCATGAACCATCAGAAAGAGACATATATGCCATTTATATATTCTTTCTCTTTTTATCAATGAGACTTTCACATACAGCTTCTTATAGCTTGCCTACTATATATATAATATATCTAAGAAGTTATCTCCTAAGAATCACGACTATTACGCCTAGAAATTATATATGAATAACAAAATAAAAATGTATATACTGACAAACATATTAATGTAATCGTAAAACTTATGTTGTAACAATAATTATAAAAGAAAATTATCAATAAAATTTTCACATTTAACAATTCTCTCATATCAATTTAACATATTAAATATTATGTTTACTAATGATTTTGCTCAATAGTATTAAACTATATGCGGTTATGTTATTTTCTTTTCAATAACATATGTATCGGAGAATCTAGATGCCGGCCAATGTTGCCCAAACATGCTCGGTGGTCCGGACGTTTTATCTCTAAATTGATTAAAGGCTGTTGTGTTCGAAGCAGATCAAAAGTATGTTGCTAAACTGAGGGCTAAGTTGGTCTCTTGTATCCTGTGTGTGCTGCCACACCCTTCAAGCTGAAACATAGCTCATTAGAGCAAGTTCACTGCAGAAATAGGTGTGGTACTAACCCGGACGAATGTAGATAGATTCTACCACCAATATATCATATATCCTACAAGATATAACTAAATAGATATGATATGTTAAAACACCATGCCTCCTTTACTCTCTTAATTGCATTGGCGTCTGTTGAACGGTATCAAATCGTTTTCTATACAAATGTTCAGAGACGAAGCAACCAAAATGTTTATCTACCACTAGACAATATAGAGCGGAGACTACCAGAAAAAAAATGTAATTTTTTTATCAGACGGATATAAAAATACGAAGGTAAAATAAACAAAAATCTAAATTGATTATAAAAATGGTTTCAAATAAATAATGGATCTAATTAAATATACTATAATTTACTTTCATTTCATAACGACAAATGAAAGCTGACTACGAATTTTGTTTTTAATAAATTTATAGTTTGTTGTGTTGATATGACACGAGAAATATATATTTTTTTAACAATATTGTAATATTCCTTGCGAAATATAATAATATCTCAATATTTTTCAGCACACTACGACAAAACAAAACTTAAGTGTAAGACATTTTAATGTACTATAAATGTAAATCTCAAATATTGCAAAAATCCTTTGAACATTTTGCAAATGTGTCAACACCTGTAACTAGAATTTACATGAAAGAGTTGAACAACTGGCAATGAATTCCAAATAACTTCAATCACATGTTGGTATTATGTTATGCAACATAATAAATGGCTATATATATATATTCATATAATATTGAATATGTTTGACTGGGTCGGTACCACCGGCACACCTATATGTGCCGTGAAAAAGTAGTGTTCGCTCTACTTGTTTCGGTGTAAGGGTGTGATAGCCAGCATATGCAGAAAACGAGGTTTGATCTGTGTCCTCAAAAGTAGCATCGAATCTGTGATTACAGATGTGCAGGGCTGCAGTAGCTACTCACCACAGGCATGCTGCTACATAACATTAAAAAGTCCTAAGTTTGCCACAACACTGACAGATTTTAAACTGACGATTTTGATTTTAAAACTAATTGGGTGATATTCATCAAAACAATTATGATTTAATAAATGTTTTAAAACTTTTTGCGGATGTGCGAAAATCGACCGAAATGTTAAGCTATTAAGGGTGAATTTACAATGTATAGAGGATGTATTTGATAGGTCATTTGCGATGTATGTTTTTTTCGAATCGTCTAAATGCCGTTAGCCCTACTGGCATTTACAGCGTCACCGATCTGTTTGTAGTGAGCAAAATGCTCAACTAGACAGAGGGTCATGCGCAATATTGAATTTAGTCATAAGTCAGTCGGAATGCATGATAGCATGTAGTTTTCCATATATATGTAGTTATTCAATAACTTGTTGCTGCGGCATAGATCGACGGCAACCCTATCTCCCGCAACTATAAGAACCAACCAGGACCTGGATTCCAGGTGACCCCATAAGAGCACCAAAAATATTCAAGTAGATCCAACCGTTTAAGAAAATTGTGGTCACGCTGGAATTTTATGTGGTAGACTGATATATATATACTTATAATTATATCTATCTATATATAAAAAAAAGGATAACTGACTGCCTGACATATCAACGCACAGACCAAACTACTAAGCTAGGATCGTGAAAATCTGCATACGGGTACCTTTTACACTGCAACCTCTAACCTTCAACCTTTCAGATGGTAAAAAAGGGGATGAAAGTCTGTCTGACGCGAGCAAAGCCGCGGGGAAATCTCTCGTATAATACATTGCATAAACTTCGGTCGATTTTTCGCGCATCTGTGTGATAGGCCTAAACTGACTTGTATTCTATTATCTTGGTATTAGTTTAATATTAAAAAAATTTGAGATGTTTTTTTTTTAAATTGTGCATAAGTTGAACAGACATTTATTTGTATTTCTATATATACAATTAGTTAATTATGGATCCGTGAACTTGTATGAATATTGTTTAAATGTTTAGCAGATAACTTGTTAGTACGTAGGTTGATGTTTTACATATTTTGCTGAAGTGATTATATTTTGGTGGGAAATCTAAGATTGTAATGATGTTGCAGGTTGGTTACGTTGTCTATATTGATATTTGTATGCGTTTTTTAATATGTACCGTTGATGTTCTGTCGTTGAACTTGTATAGTATTTGCGGTATTGGAATTATGAAATTAATTAGACTAGTGTCATTGACAGTAGAAGGTTAGATGATTGGTTTCTTTTTCCTTGATTTTTTCTTCTGTATTTAAAAGATTTTCGAGTTTTTACATTACTTTGTCGTACGACAGGATTTTTTTATTTTCATTTCATTTAAATAGTCTAATTTGAACACAACCTAAATGTGACGTTTTATAATCTGTGATTAGTTTGAATTTTAAAAACGATTTTGCAAAATGTCATGGAAGATTACCAAATCTTGCTAACCTTTGTGTCAATTTTTAATCTATAAATATCTGAATAATATGTATAATGACAAAAAACGCTCTAAATGTTGCTTTTAAACCAATTTTACAAATATTTTATATTCTACACGATAACAAAATGATTTAAAAAATGTACTGTAAATTAAATATGCACTTGTGCTTATGAACTTGTCTGTCGCACTTCCGAGCACCTAATCGGTCAGTGCAAACGCAAAATGTTTGATTTTTAAAACGCATTTTGTCTTACGCAAATTGTGATTAGATTTAACCATCCCAGACCGCTCCGTGGGCAGTGTCGCCCCGCCTGGCGAGAGATCTTCCGAGTGTTCGTTGAAAGACTCAAAAATGATGCGTTCGAACGTCAGAATGTATTCAAAACTTGAATTATTTAAGCAACATTTGAATTGAAACAATCCGGAGGGCATAAATTAAAATTTTCCTAACGTTAAGCGAATTTACTAACTTAAGTCACTTATTTATTTTATCTACACATATACAGGAATAAAACCACATATAGGAAATTAATAATGTTAGACATAATAACTTTTATTGTAATGTTTAATAACTTTTACAGACGTTAGCTTGTTACAGTTTATGATGTAATGCATGTAGAAGTTGCAAAACAGTATTGACCATTGACGCAATGAATTTAAAATAGATATTCATGTTTTCTCATATATATTATAAAGTAAATGCATTTTATTCCGAAATTTATGCCTCTTATATCCTATACTAATTGTTGGTGTATCACATGTGAAGTATAGTGTAATAAAACTCATGACATTTTACTGTTTTTTTTATTTCCCTGACTTTTTTTTATGACACTACAGTAGCACACGGGCGTGCAGTTCCCCTGGTGTTAAGTGACCACTGCAGCCCATGACAACCGTAACCGGCTCTTAAACAAACCCATCAGTGTGTTCGAAGTTGGTCACAAGTGTGTTGCTACTCCTGAGGGCTAAGATGGTAGTCTCTTTTACACTGTATGTGGCAGCACAGCAGAAATAGATGTGGTGCTTCTCACCCGGGTGAACCCGGAGTTACATAGGTTGTAGAATGTAATAGTACCACGGAGGGGGGGGGA
>DWIE01001344.1:0-11058 GCA_018248235.1 Choaspes benjaminii
CACAAACTTCCGCTCTTGTTATATTAAAATAGCGTCTATCTAATTATTTTCATTTAATATACTGTTTGTATTTTAAACATTAAGGATGATTTAGAACACAATACTGCTAAATAACGTCTAACATCTCACTACACAGCCACGCCTCTGTACTTAAATTTCCGCACACACTTAAGTTCCTAATATTAAGCAACTTTACAAATAAGTGATCTAAATAATTCTATAGGTATGATTTGAATATGAATCAGGTAATTAAACAAAAATTTAATAACTATATAAAACAGAAAAATACTAAAATATTTAGGCCGAAAACGTTAACGCCATTCAACTGTATTCTTATATATCAAATTTTCACATAATACAAAAACAACCTTATAACAAAAAACAATAAACAAGCAAATACATAATATATGCAGTGATAACTACGAAATATATCGTTATTGCGTTGAATTAAAGCTTAGCGCGGAAGCACACTGCAAATATAAAATAACAAGCTTTTAGAATAAACAATAATGCAATGTAAAAATAATAACAATTGAAAAAAAATTGCACAAAAGCTACGCCAGACTCGAAATACTTTAAAGCTTAATATTAGATTGCCACACAATAAATTAGAATATATAAATAAATATTTATATAATGCAATAAATTTAGCTACGCATCTACTCACACCAAAGCACTATGACATAACAAATGTCAAAAGCAAAATTAACAGAAAATGTGCAGTAAAACAAAAACTTAAAATCAAGCTAGATAACTTAGTATACTTTCACAATGTTGAAAACAAACATTGAAAATTGATAAAGACCACATTTAAATATATTGAGTCAAAAATTAAGCCATTCCATTTTAACCCTTATATAATGAAGTACAATACAATTAGTATTGGTGATTGCAAATCAGGCTAATTAAAAAAATAATGTTTCGTATTTCACCTACATCTCTCACGTACATAATTTAGATAGATAGATTATTGTACACTTTATTGTACACCAAGACAGTATTGTAGCTTGAAATTTTCACAAAAGGTATTCAAATTGCGGTTTCATCACTAATAGTTTACTCATATTTTATCACCAATAGATCAAAACTCTGACGTTTATCTGACTCAATAGATTTCAAATGTGGTATCATCCCATTACGTCTGCTTATTCTTCAAATAACATGTTTTACAATAATAAAAACAACAACGTTCTTTCTGCTTGACCTGCTACCCGTAAGCATTCAATAAATATAATAAACCGGTCAGATGCTCCACTCTTACAGATTCCTTTGACTTTCATTTAAGAAAATATAAAAGATTTATATATAAAAATATTGTTTTGTAGTATATAAAAAAACACACATCATTCGGCAAATTAATAGATTTCATTCAAGCTATACTATTGATAGTATTAATAAAAAATATATAACCATATACGAATTTTATGCTGATCTTTTGAACAATATAGTCTTCATGTTATTTCGTTCATAAATATTAGCTGAAGAACCTGTTGGGTATACTATATTATTCTATGTTTATTGTATCTAGATTAAACTATTTTGATTATTTAAGCATTCATTATATACTGGCTGATTCCTGCGAATACTCTCTTGTAAGAAGAGGCACCGCGTGCTTGCTGTATTTCTTCCTACCACAGTTATATTTGAGCAAACCTCTAATAAAGTGTCTATTAAATGAAAATATCGTACACATTTCTATTTTCAGTATGACCTGTGTGTATGGAATAAAAGCAAAAATATCTTGACCTAAAACCGGTGCTCATCATAAGACATCTATTAATTGTTTAACAATAGAATAACTAGATATCTATACTGCATATTATCCTTAACATGGGGTGTCCACAGGTTGAAAACATTATGTTGTTCATGTAGCAAATAAAATAAGTCATTATCTATGCATAACTATAATCCCCAAGGCTGTGGACGATTTTATTTACAATAAAATAAATAATACTTAATATCTGCGAGTAAATCTATATACAGAATGCTTCATAATGACCATGTCAAACTTGAGAGGAATGTTGATCAGGAGCCCTATATGATAGAAAATATATATGATAAAAAAATCATATCATATCAAACAACATATATATGTAATAACAACTAAAACGATTGTGTAAAAAACTTATTTCTGATAAAAACATGTAAGATATATTAATATTGTTAACTTCTCATTAGAAACAGAAATAGACTGTGTTTCCCTCCAAATAGACGTTTGTGTGACAGAAATTAACTCAAAATATCGGCATAAAATCCGTATGTCGAAAATAACATGTGTACATACATGCATTATAAACGGAATTAATTAAGGATACTTAACAGTTTTATATATCACACAAATAATACTGATACCACGATGATAGTGTCTTTGGCACGTAGTAAACAACTACAATTACTTAATACTAAAATTCAATCTAAAACAGCATAATCAGGTAACCTAAGAGGTAGATAATAAAAGACTTACCGCGTAATAGAGAAATCCCTTATTCTATGTTTACATTGCCCTAAGTACATTAATTTTTTATAAGCCCATTTGGAATGTAACAGTTTGCTACACAGATGAACTTGAGAATAAAACGATTACAATTTAGTCTTATCTTTTTCGGTGCCCTGCGTAAATCATTCAATTATCAAAAAATGTTGCTCGCAAAAATAGAATTATATTTGGCTCTGTAGAAATCACTTGAAAATGAATATACTTAGTTATTAAAAAAACTAATTCTGAGATCACAATACAGTACTCGGGAGGTTAAAAAGTAGAATATGAAAATCGATTTTTACTTAGGCTGGGCTTTGTCGGCATTCGACGCCAACAATGCGGAGAGAGTAGCGTGGGTAGCGCTCAGATTGCCAGAGGTGGGACACACGACATTCGGCGGGCCGCCGTTCAGTATGCCGCCACTCGTGCCAGAGCTTACGATGGTCACATTAGGCGGCGGCGTAGAGCCATTAGCGAACCCAGTGGACAATACCTTTTGGGTATTATGCATCATAAACGACTTGGTTGCTCCGGCGCTACCCAGCGTGAGCACTTTTTTCAACATCACAGACGAGCCACATCCACTGTCTAGCAAATCCTTGGTGTGAACTATTTTGTCAAAATCAGTACTACTGGCAGTGATAAGAGTACTTTTTGGTGAGGTTGTATGAAGTATAGGCCGCACGGCAGAAACGTTGAAAGACACTCCTGATGTGACCGAGTTCAAATTAGAACGATTTATTATGTTCCGGGACACAATAGCGTTGTGCAATATATTACCAGTGGGGAATGACTTTGAAGAAACATTGACATACTGAGTGGGAGTACCGATGATGGTGCCATTTGATGTCCTTGTACCAAATCCAATGACGGTAGTCCCAGTTCCTTGTGACATCACAGTGCTGATTCCTCCAGTTTTAGGATTGATGGGAATCCTGAAATAAAGAAATAGAATATATTATCATATACATATCTCAGATTTTTTATAAATGTAAAATGTCGCATTAAAAGCAGATTTAACAACAAACATCCTGTAATGTTGCAGGTTTGTATCGGTGAGAGAACCTATCCACGTACACCCGGGTGAGTACCGCCACCATGCTTATTTCTGCTGAGCCTAGTCTTCATAAGAGCCTAACTCTTATGAATCGTGTTCTAGCTTAAAGGTTGTGGCAGCCGGCACCCACTGGATACATGAGGCGACCATCTAAACCTTCAGGAGAAGCAACACACTTAGGTCCGACTTCGAACAGAACATTGGATTTGTCGGTTATTAAATCAGTTACTGTTGAGATAGGCTACAGTAATCACTTAATATCAGGTGAAATGTATGCGCAATTGCTAATTTTCATAAAAAAAAAAAATTCATAGATATGAAAAATTATAGATCCGGCTGCGTTACTTACCCGCGAATCATCTGGGAGTTAGATCCTGGAATGCTCTGAATGGTAACCGTGGCTTGTGGCAGATGGTGAATAGTTCTCTGTCCAGTTGGTTGGATGCCAGTGCTTGTGTAATAGTGTACGGTGCTACCGGTAATGCGCGGTGGAGTGGCGATGTGAGCGACAGGCACGCTATGAATCATACCGCTTGTAGTTGATGCCACTGTGATGCACTTTGTGTTTTGACTTTGACTTGTCGTATACTGGAAATTATAATATTTTGGACACAATATTCGGAAATAATCAACTACAATGGAAACAAATTCATGCAATATCATTTCACAAAAAGCTTGAAATAGGAAAATATAATTACATTGCTTGTGTTCAAAGCGTTTCCTATGTCAAACTGATCTCCGACCAAAGTAATGGTGTCTGGATTAGCGCCTGTCAGTTTTTCAATAGTTTTCCTCGCATCGGCGTCGCTCTCGATGTTGCCCAAATTTCGGCTCAGAAATTCTATATCTGCTTCAAGCAAGCCATCAACCAAATTACTTTGTTCTTCGTCGCTATCTCTGCATAAATCGAATGCATTATCGCTCTCTAGCTTTATATCTTCAACCTTGATGGCGTCGACATTAATGTCGTCAATGTTCTCAACTTTAATATCACTTACATCAAGATCCTCTACTTTAATCCCATTAACTTTCATTTCATCCAAATCTTCGACTTTTATTTCATCAACTTTTATATCCCCCATATCCTCAACCTTAATGTCTGCCAAGTCAGTCTCTTCCTTTGGCATGGATATACCAGCAAAATCTTTGGAGCGATCTGTATTTGTTATGTATTGGCTGGCATTGAAAGAACCAGTGTCAAAGTTATCAGTTATTTCCAATTTTATATCGTCGATTTTATATTTATCTTCTGTAATGGTGCTAGAAGACGGTTGCGGACTATTAGCATTGCTGATGTCACCAGTAAGGGCCCTTTTTAGAACATATGCCTTTATTTTTCTGAGCATAAAAGGTGGGACTTTAAATCCGGTCAACTCTCCGAGCATGGGCAGAGAGCTATGCTTATAAGCGTCACTGGTTGCTAGTTCCTCGATATCCTCCAAGACCTGTATTCATACATACAAAAAATATTAAACAAAAAGAACCATCAAATACATAGATGCCAACTGTTACAACTAAAAATTATTCATACCATAATATAAGTTTTGCCACCAACAGCATTCACTAGGTTATGGTTGGCTATCCATTCTTTATCAACGGTGTCTGCTGGGTATCTTAGCAAGCCTGCATGCCTTGTATACAATCTCCCACGAGAATTGCCAAGTCCAAGAACCTGCAATAAAATTTATGATAATAAAAATGAAGAGGAACACTAGTACTTGAAGGAAGGTTATATTTTTTATTTTTTTTAATGTCATGAAGTAGCACTCGGGCTTGCGCAGTTTACCTACTGGTAAGTAGCTACTGCAGCCCATGACATATCACAGATGCGGTGCAACCCTTCTCGTGTTCTGCATATGCTGGCTATCACACCCTTACACCGAAACACAAGTTGCGCGAACACTCCTGTTTCACGGCACAAGTAGGAGTGACGGTAGTACCGAACCAGTCGAACATATTCATGTTCTGCCACCCGTTATTACCTTTTTCTTGAATTTTTATGTAATGTGTAAAAATTATAGTATGCAAATATATGTATGTAAGCATATCAGCAACCTAGGCAAACCAAACATATGAACCGAAATGTATGAAATTTTCCTTTTGATACTAATTTTAAAAAAAAACAAACTTAAAAGATCATAATATTGTAGCAGAGACCATATAAAATATTTTAATTGAACCATACAGATAAATAAAAATAGATGAAATAAGAAGGTCACTACTCATTGTTACCCACATTGAGGAACTGTTGATTTTCCTAGAAAACCTGACATGGCTTGAATGAAGCAGCACATTCACACCCACACAAACAAAATTCGTTTATCGAGGGATTGCAGATACCTTTACATGTCACATTTTACCACTTTATAAAGAGCTAATATGGTAGTGTTTGCAGGACTTGTGTGTGTTGTATGTGACCAGTCAGCATTTGCATGAGCTGTTTTATCTATTAGATCAGGAGTAGATTCAGTACTACTCCATGGTACTAGGTTCGAAATTTCATGGGCTGCAGTAATAACTTACCATCAGGTGTATTGAAAGTCACTGTGCTACCATAACATTAAAAAAATGTATGCTTTGGTATATGTATTTGTAGTTTTATTAAAAAAAACTCATATACTACAAACCTTATGAGCATGAGACCCCATAATAAATAGAGTCTCTGGCGTTAACCGAGCTGGGTTCCATTTCTCAGGATCTCTCAGGGCTGGTGATGGCAGTGGTGAGGAAGAAGCACTATCAGATGAGTCTTCCTGTTTTATTTTTTTGCACTTGATTTCAACCTCCATTTCTGGCTCTTTCCGTTTATTCTGTGTTGGAATTGGCAGCTAAAACAGAATGAAAACCTTAACATATTCTATCTGCAAATCTATTTATATGTTTTTATTTAGATACCATTGTATAAGTTTTGGCATTGAAAAGTTAAGGACATATTTTACTTCATTAGAACATACAGTTAATACATTTACTTTATAAAAATTATCATTGGCAAAGCCTCAAGATGATTCAAAAAGTAGCGATGGAATTGATCAATATCTTGAATATTTTAGGATCAATACTAACCGTGGTTTGCTTTACAGACTTTGTATCTATGTTACTAGATTCTGCATCGTTTGTTTCGAACGTAGATTGAGCCGGGCGAGACGGGGTGGTATACAGCAAGCGAGCTGCATCCAGCATAGCACGACATACAGCCCGAACCTGTAAGTACAAACAATTATTCAGAAACACATAGTATATCAAAAACATATGTAAATAAAAATTAACTATCTTATACAAATTGTACATTTGTCAATATTATATATATATATATATATTGCAATCGCTTGAAGTTACATGATTTTTATCCTTATTTATTAATGAAGCTGTGCATTATTGGGCAAGTTTTCTTTATTTTCCTTGGAGGATGGCAACACTAATGTAATTTGTTAGAGTTACTGTATACATTATTAGCTGTTATTGTAACATGACATTCTACAATAATAACAGTCTAAAGATACTTCATACTTGTTCATATGGATATAGAAAACTCAAGCATGTGTTTTTAATCCATCTCCTCCTAAACAGCTCAACATTGATCATGTGCAGGAGTCATCTGGATGTTTCGTAACTATTATTGGATTGGCTCAGTTTTATGTTTGAAATAACTATATAAAAAATACGAACTTTCGCCCGAGACTTCGTCCGCATTAGCCTATCATATAGGCAATCACATGGTGATTCTATATACCAATTTTCATTACGACTGGTCAAGAGATTCTTGAGTCAAAATGGGATATCCACAAAATAGACAGTCAAACAAGAATTTTAAAAAAATGTAGAATTGATGTCAAAAAGAAAATTTATCACATTTTACAAAAAAACTGAGAGTGCAGACAGACTACAGATTTACATAATAGTGCAGAACAAAATAAAAGTATCAGTATATTTAAAATATTAATTCTGAAATCATAAAACAATGTTGTTTCCTAATACTTGGATGTCTTTTGTTTACTGTTCTTTTTTTTCTGTTTACCCAGAGACAAATCAAAATTATGTATAAATTGCGCATACCTGATCTTCACTGACTGATTCATCTCCTAGATTCAGTCGTATATTATTAACAGCCGGGACAAAGAATTTCTGAAACATAACAACATAACAATTAGATTCTACTGAAGAATACATATTCCACAAAACAATAGTTGGCAAGGAATATGAAATGGGAGGATGTGCATTCAAATTCCACAGAAAGAAATATAAATATGATTATTGTTCTCTGAAAAATGTTATGGTTGGTAGAACTTTCATGTTTAACTGGGTCAGTATGTATATTGTCATAATGTAACAATTGTATTTATCGAATTGTCATACATAATTCAATAAGTTTTCACACTATTTTTCTGGACATGTAATATATATTTATTCCACTGTCCATAGTAAGACAAATTTAACAATGCCCTAAAATATGGATGCCAATATGGAAAATATGGAAAATAGAAAACCAGGGATATAAAACAAAACAGTTTTTTGTACACTATAAGATTCCTTTAATTTCATTGAAACTTGGTTATAAGTGTGTTGCAATTTCTGAGGTCAACTTTGACTTCATGTATACTAGTTGTGACGGCTCCACACCATTTAAACTAAGACACAATGCACCATAGTAGCTGCACAGTATAAGTAGATGTTGATACTGACTTGAGCAAATCTGGGTAAGTTCTCCACCACAAAATTATTGGTGAAGTAATATTGCTATAAAATACTGTCCCCAGCTTCATATTAATGAGTGTAACTTGTTTAAGTATGTAATGTATGCTGTGCAAATGCATTTAGGAAGAATTCTTTCTATCTAGACATTGCCTAATGGTTGAAATTTGACTGTAATTAATTTAATTTTTTTTATTGGTAACACTAAACCTTATCAATATAAAGAAAAAGAAACAATCACAAGAGACAGCAACAAGAAACTGAAGTATTTTGCCTATACCTAAATTGTTTCTAATTTGTATTATTGGTAACACTAAAGCTTGTGAATAGCTACTAAGACAGCTATTAAGAAGAAATGACAAAAATCAGTTGACAAACATAGGAGAGAAAGGTCTTGACATGTTTTGTCTTAGCCTATTTATACATTGATTTGAACTAAAATTTTACTTTATTTAAATAAAAAAACTGAAAAATTTATTTGTTATCTGATCATTTTAAAATCAATAAATAAGTTAAATAAATTTATTAGCAGCCGGTTGAATTACAATATGGTGGGTTTGCAGTAATCTAACAAACTCTTTGCAGGCGATGTCAGTGTATTGACATCCATTTGCCATTTGCCAGACTATACAGAACCGCTACAGACCCCTTATAGTTCACAGCTCTTTCAACAAAAGTACCTTGTAATATGACAAATTATATATCAGAGTAAAATTTGTGGTTGCCAAACTAGCTACAACCAGTTCGAATACACACTATCATATATTATTCTAAATAAATTTTAGTCACAATCAAGTCGCAATATGAGTTATAGGCATGTCAAATTACAGGTGGTGCCGGACTGGACAGGGTCGATTTACCAGGGGTCAACTATATTCCATTTAAGAACTAGACTACAGCTATCGTGCAAATATGCACTTTTAATAATATATGTAATTTTTAATATATGTAATGTAGTTAAATTGTTTGATGTTATGATGTAGGCCAAGGTCTTGCAGTACACATGATGGTAAGTGGTACTGTATGGGATACATGGTAACATAGTCAAATGCTTTATGTTCTGTGTATACCTGCTATCACTCTTAAACTGAAACATAAGTAGGGAGAACAGTATTATTTCAGTTACTGTGACCCAGTCAAACATTAATGTACTACCTGCTACTGATTTGGTTCTCTTAAACACAAAAAATAGAAAACTTGTACTGCTAAGGTGATAGTAACTGCAACCTCACATTTCATAGACTGGCAGATATTCATTAAATTTGTTTGTAAAAACCATTAAATAACATATTGTATATCAGTAGGTCATTTAACAATAAGAGACAACGGTTTGTGGTGTCTTTACTTATCATTGCACCACAACTAATACAGTCCTGAGATTGTGTGTAAAGTTTATATTAAAATTGTAAATACAATACTAACTTCCAAGTATTTTTTGATAACTTGATCGATTTCCCTCGTGACAGCGGATTGAATTGTCTGCCGCAACATGTCCAACGATTTGTTAGCACTGGCACGGAACTCGGCGATCGGCCTGGAGTGAGGCTGCACTGGTCCCGGCAAGCTGAACCTTCTGTGCATTGCTGCCAGGGTGTTTATAGCTATTTGACGGGTAATCGGTTGTTTCTGAAAAATGTTAGCATACGGCAACTAATCACAGCTATATCCAAATATCTTCACACAATAGTCACAATTAAATGAATTATTACTTACCGCTTGCATGTTACTAGGAACAACGATAGTTCGGGTCACCGTTTTAGCAGGCGCTTGGAAATTCCATACAGTGCTTGGGGTGGTTTCCCCTGTAGTTATTTTATGCGGAACTTCGACGTTATTCCAATTCTTTTGAATCACCATCTCGATATAATACTATTTGTCACAAAATACTTCAAACACATTGGCATATTCCACTTAGATTACTCGCAGTTTGGCTAGGTATCAATAAATCAATACTTACACCTTCGTATTTACAATTTTACACAAAGCGCTACAGAAAGCAGTCCCCGAACCGAACTCCCCTCGCCCCGAGTTTAGGGGTGTACGGTGGTCATCGGTCTCTAGAGAATGGCAATCGAGACACGCTATCGATATTCAAGTCGAAATACACTACAGTATCAATGTTAAAAATACACGTATATCGTAGGATTTCAAACAAGAGCCACAGCGAACATTAAAAACAATTAAAAATACCTTTTCTTAAGTGTAAAATAATTGACAACACATAAAATGATTTTTTTGAAAATTAAATAGAAACAATTGTTTTTAATAAGAATATAATATTAGTACAGTACTTTAGGATAATAATAAAAGTATTTTTACAGAAATGGCTTATTATTTCATAATTATTAGCATTCGCACTATTTAATACAAAAAGACACATTAAGATGTAGAGATGTTATTAATATTATTAAATTAGAAACATTTGCGCAACACATATAAAGCGTACACACGCAGCAATAAGTTGTTTTTTATATTCTTTGTTAATGTAGCTTACATTTCTAATTTTATACTTATGTAATCATTTATGTGATTTATACGATCTCACTTGAATTTTGACCAGTTTGTGTATTTTGCCATGATAGTAACGACTTTTAAAAGGTATAAATACAATCCTTACACGCATTATATTATTATTATATATACTATACAGCACAATACGATTTCAATTACCGTCACATTCAGGAATTGTAACCGCAATTGATTATTTTAATGTGAAAATCTGTTTTTCTCTAATCAATCAAAACAAAAAAGTGAAATAATCAAACAAAAAATGAATTATTTTACAATTGTACTTACTTACCCGAATAGTCGAAAACATTGAATTTTTTTTAAT
>DWIE01001345.1:0-11054 GCA_018248235.1 Choaspes benjaminii
CGGCGCGCGCGGGCACGGGCTGCAGGTGCACGCTGCTGCCCGCGCCGTGCACGCGGTACAGCCGCGTCACGTAGTGCGGGTCGTCGACAGTGAAGAAGCCGGAGGGCGTGTGCGTGCCGGCGATGTAGAGCGGCGGGTGCGGGAAGAGCGCGGCGAAGTCGGGCGCCTCGTCGCCCTGCTCGTGGCGCTGCGTGCGGCGCGCGCCCAGCAGGTTGCGCAGGTTCACCGCGTGCATCGCCGCGCACGCGCCCTTGTCCAGCTGCGGACCGGGGACGCCGTGCCGTGCTTTCACTACATTCTTTTTTAAGGGGGGACACGGGCATACCGCTCACCTGGTGATGAGTGATTACCGTCGTTTACCGACTTTTCCTCTAGCAAAGCAAGTTGCTTTTCCCTTCCCTGGTGTTCCAGGGGAGTTGCCGGACCCCATGTCATAGCGCATAGAGAAAATCTCAGGAGGACGTTGATTTCACCATTTGCACGAATCCGTACCGTTGCATCCGTACGAATCGAACGGTGGAGGAGCGCCAGGTGTCCAACTGGCGCAGATGGAAGATCGTACAGGCGAGTGGTGCGATGGTGGATGGGCGAAGTGAGTAGGCTTAACAGTTCCTCGAAGTAAAGACGCCCGAAGACGCAAAGGAAACAGATGATAGATAACGGTAATCCTGGGGGTTATTATTGACAGTCCGAACAGCGCGCTTTTGTACGAAATCCAGTGGAATGAGCAGCATTTCCTCAGGGATGAGAACAATACTCCACATAAGAACGCTCCTGATCTTTGTAAAGCAGAAGTTTACTAAACTCGTGTGTAGATAAATTGGATGTCGAACATGTGGAAAAACTAGAGTTCATGTACATATATGGCTACAGCGTTCGCCGATCATGAATTCAATGAGAACCAGCAATGAAGTACAAATAATCAACCCTGACTACAGGTACCATCAATTTTACAGCACAAACGTACGAATTCCTTGAATACTTGATGACTAGCAGGTATATGCATTTATAAATTTTCTTATACCTATAATAATGAAAAAACCAATCCTATTTCCATACTTACACTCGCTTTAGACCCGATCCAAAAGTGTATATCCCACGACAGCTGGCCCTGCTCCTCTATCGATGTCTTCAAAATTATGTAGCAATCGCCTTCGAAGAATTTTCCATGAGCGCACTCATCAACTGGTGCCGGGATGAAGTTCTCGATCTCCCACACCTGCAGCCCCGGCGTCTGGCCCGTGTCCTCGTCGAAGAACTCCGAATAGTCCAGCGGAGGCTTCTCTAAACTCTCGTCCCAGCGCTTAGGCCTAGCAATATTCAAGCAATCCTATTTATTATTCTGCATATTATGTACTATGATAAAAGTATAAAATTGTTTATGTATCAGATAGAAAACAACCAAGCAAATCATTAATAAAATGACTTAAAATATGGAACAACTGTATTTGCGCAATCCAGTGAAGTAAATGAAAAGTAAGTTACGTTGAGATGGACAGACACGCATTGGTCGTTATACAATAAATAAATACATTGTTTTGTAAACAATGCGTGCATACAAACAAATTATCCAGCCACAGGAATTTGGTATGCACAACACGGCGTGTTAACACCGATGTTAAATACCGTCTTTATGAGTTTCGTTTATTGGGTGATTATTTGGTTTAACCGTTTATTTGGTGAATTTATTTTAGTCTTAAACTTAACACGATCTTGGCATACCAAATCCATAATCTTTAAATAAATTTAACACTGTTATATTACGTATTCCCGGTTTGTTTATGTGGGTATAAATGTTTTATGCGAACTAAGCGCCGGTGTGAACAAACGAATAATTTCGCTTAAAAAATCAATTAAATTTTGTACCCGAAAACATTCAAAAATGATTTTAAAAATACCAAAGACGGCCTATGTTAATGTAAGTTAAAGTTCGCTGAGATTTGCCCGGGTCAGTACCACAGTTGCTGTGTATCTTCTGCTTACAAGTTGTGTTACAATGTGAAGGGAGTTGGTCAGCATTTAAGGATACATGAGGCGACCATCTTTGTCCTTAGAAGGAGCAACGCAGTTATAATTGACATCGAACAGGAAAATGTTTCTGATTGAAGTAGGTTACTGGGATCAAGAGATGTAACCACTTAACACCAGATGAAAGGTCCACCTGTATGCTACACTTTGTTCTCCTCTGCTACGTTGTCTTCAATATATAACACACTTCGCTGGTTTACGAGAATAGGGACAGATTTCAAAATACTAAGTGTCCTACGCTATAAATACGCTAACCGATCATAAATCGTTGAGATATTTTTATGTATGAACAAAATACATTATCTGTAGATCATTTAACTCAAACCTACAATAAATGTACAATTCGTAATATAGACTAAAACATTAATTTCAAATATAATACAACGGTCTCCAAAACGAATAATAGGTCGGTGAACAATAGGTGAGAAAGTATCAGAAATAGTGGTGCGGCACGTACTTGAGCTCGCTGTGCGGCAGGTCGGCGGGCGGCGGCGCGGGCGCGTGCTGCGTGTTGGCCTGCTCCTGCATGCCGCGCAGGATGACGGCCGAGTGCTGCTCGGGCTCCGCGCGCCCGCGCCGCAGCCGCAGCTTGCGCGCCACCGGGTCCGACCGCGCGCCGCCCGCTGCGGCACGGTGGGGGCTTACGTCTGCTACTACTAGCTACACACTACTGCGGTTTCGGACTCGCCCGACGCGGACTCAGCTTGCCAACTTGATTTTATGTTATGAGGTAGCACACGCGTTTGCAGTCCACCTATCACACCCTCACACCGAAACAACAAGAAGTGCGAACACTCCTTTTTCATAGCACAAATAGGTGTGACGGTGGTACCGACCCATTCCAATGATTGTTCCGTAAGATCTTCCACACCCTAAACATATTAGAAAAATTGTTTCGTCGCAGGAATCGGATCAGCGACCTCGCGTTTCCCATACCAGCTCATCACCGTCTGGACTGTGGAGGTCATCATATCGATTTTTTTTCTACGTTATACAATACTTATATTACAGTTTTGGTCGCTAACGATGCAAAATCAATGGTTGGGTTTGTTCTTTACTTGCGATCGATACTGATGGATATAGTGTTCACACGAAAGTTATGTTGCTAGCAACCGCCGCAGTAGTGTGTACCTTGGTTTCTGTCTCTCTGTTCTAACTTTCCAACATTAACTGGTAGTCGATTAAAATATGATGTAAAATATTACAGATAATTCATAACACAGGTAAAAATATCTCACCAAAAACAGATTTTTCAGTCTGTGTCAATAACGTAAACCTAAATTTTACATTTTATGAAATAACACAAGCATATAATCTAGTTCACAACACATCTCATATGATACGGTAAGTATAGCTATTTCAAACTTACTGTTGGGTGCAGCCAGCTCAGGAGTGGCCGCGCCGGCGAGTTGCAGCTGCGTTTGCAAGGAGAAGTCGATATTGTAATACTGCAATCCGGCTCCCCTGGCTCTCTCCACTGGCTTCGGGGGCATCACCAGGTCCGGATTGCCATGCAGCTGCAAGCTTTCCAGGTCGCTTAGCAGGTGTATCGCGTCCGGCAACGTGATCAGCTTGTTGCAACTCAGGTTCAACTTCTTGAGGGAACCACACCTGCAAAGTCCTTCAGGTATTGTTTCCAGTAGATTGTTAGCAGCAGAGAACACTTCCAAGTTGCCGAGTTTCCCAATTCCCGAGGGTATTCCCTCGAAGTCAAGCTGGTTATCGTCAACATGAAACCTCCGCAGATTCTGAAGCTTGCATAGCGACGCTGGCAGCGTCGTCAGTTTGTTGCGGGACAAATTAATACTCTCAAGCTTTTGCCAGGCATCCATTGCTGTGAGGAGCAAACCACGAAAATTAATCATACTAATAGAAAAGATCAAAAATGCATTTCAGATAGAAAATATATAAATAGAAGGTATAAATAAACAATGCAAGATTAATTATAGGATACTATAAAATATCTGTAAATTAGATCCTATTATTTGTACAGTTTAAAGTAAATCATTTTTAATATAAAAATAAAAATAATAAACCACAATATAATTTAACAAAATAAAACATAGGTGCATACACATTTTATTTTTTCTACTACTATTACCATAGTAATATAGATGAATTCATAGTTATAAATGAATAGCCCCTTAAACAATAATAAAACTGCTACTGCTTAAAATATCTCACATTAGCATAAGTGAGAACTCATTGGCTGAGAGAAAACATGTGTTAACATATATCAAGCATCAAGTGATGCAAACAGTTCATTTAATTACAGATGCGTGAGTCACTAATGAGTATGTTACTCACTGATGCGATCGCTTCTATAAGTACCATGTATTAAACAGTAATTATGATATGGGAGAAGGCACCACTTCATATATTATTATAAATTTTAATAAAATAGGTAATTTGTCAAGAAATAAATTTTGAAATCAATAAGATGTTTTTCTTGTCAACAGCCATGGAGTTTACCTGGTGTATGTAATTATTGTAGCCCATGACTACATGACATAACTCAAATCAAATTCCATATTAATGTTTAAGGGTACCCAGTAGCATTGGTACTCCTGAGGACTAAGTTGATTGCCTCATGATTCTGTGTGTTTGCACCCATACCCTTCAAACTTAAATGCAATTTATAAGAGCTGCTTCAGAGCAGAAACAGGTATTCTGGTGGTACTCACCTGGATGAAGCTAGAGATATTCTACCACCATAAAATTTTGATGATCATATTACAGTAGAATGTTGGTAAAAATATTTGGCATGACAAATTATTATGAATCCATATATTTATATGCCAATTCTAACTCACCTGCAGACACTTCAATTATTTCATTGTCACTTAGATTCAGTCTTTTAAGACTTAGTAGAGAGTAAAGTGCATCAGGCACTTTTGTCAGTGCATTCATAGAGAGATCCACATCAGATAAGTTACAGAGAGTGTCAAGAGATGTTGGCAAGTTGGCCAGTGTGCGTTGCGTGTTCCGCATATGCAATGTTTCTAAACTTTGCAGTGATGGTAATTGCCTTAACTGAAACAGTCCTAGAGGATTATCATTGAGTATCAGAGTCTGCAGGTTCGCCAGCCTCCTGGTTTGAGGGGGCAGAGTCTCCAGCTGATTATTGGATAAGTCAAGAAACAGCAGATCTGTCAGCTGAACAAACAGTGTAGGGGGAATGCTCTCAATTTTATTGTGACTGAGGTTCAAAACCAATAATGACTTGGCTTTCTCAAGCCCCTCGGGGACTTCCTTTAATCTGTTGTGTGACAAGTCAAGAGTAGTCAGCTCTTCCAGGCGAAACAGCTCAGCTGGTATCCCAGAACTCTTTACTTTATTGTGTCTTACATTCAGTGAACGCAAACATTTTAACTCTGTCAGTTCCCCAAATAGTTTTTCCAAGTTATTTTTCTTCAGGGATAAGTTCTCCAATTTCATGAGCTTCCCCAACTCTTCGGGAATGTCCGACAAGTTCGTCTTATCCAGCCTGAGCCATTGCAGGCCCGTCATGTGCCGAATAGCATCAGGAAACTTATCATCCTGGAATGCAAGTACAGGAAATTAATATAGGCCAGTACAGGTTACCGATTTACGATGTAATCCAACAACAAATGTAACTAATTTATTCCACTTACACTAAAATCATTACACGTAAAATCTACGCCGCGTACAAACGGCAACAATCCTGTATTAGCCATCTCGAAACTATTTAAGAAAGAAAAACCATTACATCAGTTACACTCAACTTCGTATCAAGGTATTATGACATTTGTATATTTTAAACTGTGGCACCAAAAGGCAAAGATTTCCATGCGAAAGTATAAATAAAACTATATTCGTTTAATAATTTATATTATTCAAGTATAACAAATATTTTGTAAATCAATTTAATCATGTTAACACCTAAAAATTACAAAGTAACAATAAATATTAACTTATTAATATTAATGTTATTTCTAAATCATGAATTTCAAAGGATTGGAGATCGCAGTATAAAAAGATTTTATGTAATGATATCTATTCCCATTATTTTATGGTACAATTATCATAGATTCATAGTGCAGCAACGCTTATTTCAGGGTAGTCAACTTGGGTGTAATTCCCCTAAATTTGAGGATAAGTTAGATGAGCAGTATATTTAGTATAGTTTATGGGCATACACTAGGGGAATTTATTTTGTAGCGGATTTTGTAACGTAAATAAAAATATCATTAATTAGATTGATGAATGAAATTCAGTAAAAAGTAATAAGTAAAAAAGAGTAGCCAAGGTTGATGTTAAATTTGAATTATGGTGAGAAGAGGGGTTTAGACTTTAGAAATGATTCTAGGTTAGGCTAGATTCTAGGACGTTAGTCGAAGATGACAACACTGTCTTATTTTTGCACCTAGCCCACAGATCAAGATTTGACAGACTGCAAATCAGTCGTATTTTTGAAGTCAGCTCTATGTGTGACGTATTGATTCTATACTCTTTGTTTTTGGGCCAATGACCCAAATGATGATATGATTTAAAATGCGTAAAAATCATCATCTACTACTAACGACTATATAAATACTAGTTTATTACTTGGGACGTCTTACCGAACCTCTTTTGGGGATTACAGGTGTTTTTTATTATGTTATGAAGTAGCACACGAGCTTGCAGTCCACTTGATGGTAAGCGGATACTGCAGCCCATAACATCTATGGTTAGTTCTGAAAACCTGTAAATTACCAAATCAACTTTCCACTGTAGATTTGTGATGCTGTTACAAGAAAAGGTTTCGTCCCCGCTTTAAATATAATATTACTATGATTGGTAGTGCCACTTGAAGATTGCTAAATTACATGCACAAATAAATAATATTTAATGCTTTTTCTGCTTAATTGGCAGAATTGAGTTAAAAAAACAACAGATTCATAGTTTGTTAATGGTTTCTGACATGGCTTTGCCATTCAACATTCAATAATGTAATCAATATGTTACTCTCCAGCTTATCTCAACCAAATTTATTTTTAAAATTTGAGATACACAAGCAAGTCTAATTTTAAATCCTCAAATAAATGGCACTAGCAGTTAGTTAAACGATTAGATTAGGACTAAAAGACAATAGTTTTAACAGTACTTTTATTTCTATATGGTGCTAACAAAACAATATCTACAAAATGATTCTTTTAAAATCATAAACAACTAATACACATCAGACAAGATGATAAACATAAGATTATTCAGAAAATGCCAGGAAATGACGAAGTTAATGGATAAAGGCATATTACTTTGTTTTCAAATAAAATTGTTAAAGACAAAAATACTTTAATATAAGTGATGTTTTGGGGTTATTAACCAAAATTTATTATATAAATGCATAGTAATCTATTTTAAATACATTATTAATTTTGGATGAAAGTGTCAGACAATTGGAAAGGAAATTATTTCAATAAGCATGTCCAGTTAAATATTTCATAACAGTTCCTATTTATTTAACTATACTAACATTAAAGCATTCAGGATAACATTTCAAGAATCCCAATATATGTCTTAAATCAATAGTATATAAGTGAATTCTCATTAGAAATGTCCTGGTTTGGTATATTTATCGTGGCATTGGTGGCATGTTAGGCATCTGCCCTGCAATACCGGTGTTAGTGCCCAGTAACACCTGTTTTTGTTGTGACTTCTGCATCTCCTCAACTTGCGCTCTTTCCACCTCAAAAATGACAGGTGCAAAGAGGATGACTGAAGAGCTGGCCACTATCCACATCACAGAGCGGGACAAGCTGTATAAATTCTTGACTCCAGACCAAGTCTTTGTAGTAACTGTGTATGTGCCGTTTCGCACACATTCAGGGAACATTTCTGTCAGTCCCCATAACCTTTCAGAAAGGGTCTCATCAGGTTCATCATCATACTCTTTAAGGGAAGAATACGGGACTGGAGCAGTGGCGGTGGGCGAGGTTCCTAGCACAGGAATATTGAACGAATCTTCAGGTCTACGTTCGGGGGTGTCATCTTTGCTCGCGGCCAAAGATTCCATCCCGCTATCGTTCTGTTCCAACTCATCGGATAAATCCATAAGCATATTATGGAATCAACTAACACGTTTTGATAATGAATCTATTTTACTTGATATAAAAAATACCTCGTGCAAAAATCGAAAACCGAAACCTCACTACCCTTTTGTCATCTATGTCACCAAAGAGATTATAAACGCTTTGATATGTCAGAAGGTATTATACGCGAAGCCCCATAGACTAAATTATTACAGATTAGACAACAATATTTTGAGACAGGACTTCGATTTCCAAAATTGGTGATGTCCGTTTATTGCTTATACTATTTTTAAACCACTAACCGTTTTGGAATAAAAGCGAAGAAAAGAGAAATTGTAATGTGTTATATTTATTTGAAATATTTTTGGCGATAATACATTTAGAAATAAATAATGAATTAACACAAAATACGTTTGTGTACAGTTAATTTATCGACTACAAGGGCATTATTCTATTTGGGCATCATCCCATGAACTTCATGAGTTATCCAATGCATAATGGATTTTACATATGAATACGTAATCATCATCTAATGAAGATATGCTCTATACTTATCTTGTATCTTATTTATAATATTAGGATATTTCGAAAACAGTGTAATATTGTATACTCTACAACTCACATAAAATAATAGTAATAAAATACTACTTGTATTACTTAGACTATCTCATGTGGGTATAATTAATTTAATAATATAATAATAACATTTTTATACGATTTCCTTACTTGACATTTTTCTGGAGAGCTGCAAGAACATGGAGTTTCTTTAGGCATGTTAAAACGTCCATACCTTATTTACGATCTGGTAGTGTCTGTAGTAATTTTTACTTCAAAAACATGACTTATAATGACACAAATAATAGATTTATTTATATAGATAATTAGAAAATGCTTATATTTTTAAGATTCTAATATTAAGTAAGTAAAATGTGTACTCTACACGATGACAATGAAGTAAAATATGAGTCTGATTTGTTGTGGCTTTATCTTAAATGTAATTTATGATAGTATAATAACTAATAGTTAATTGTTGTTAACAAATCATTTAAACGATTAAGCGATTCTCGTTTGCAATTGAATTTGAATTATTTCCGCTGGATACAAATGGCAGCAACTAGGTGCTGGCGATTGGTCAGTGACATATGCCTTGTCAAATTTAGTGATCCATCAGTATTTATGCAGCGATTTGATCATTGCGTTATTATCAAATCACCAAGTCACATCCAACTGCTTAATTCGTTTCGCCTCTTCCTGTAGATCTATTATATTTTTATTAATAATTCATGTCCACATTGTAAACGTATTGTCTATGAAATTATGGTAGATAGTGTTTAAGTATTCTGTGGACTAGCTACGAATTGTCGAATTATTATATCTGTGGACTATATGTGGTTCGAGTTTTGTCAAAAAAACTTAATTATCTTGAAAAAAATGTCATAGATCTTAGATTTCGTTGAACTTATTTCTCAATCCGTTCGGAATTTTTATACTTAAATCGTCCTATTTTTTCCTTTGCAATACTATAATACGATATTACATTTATTAACATTAATTGGCCTTCCAAATTATATGAAAGTTAACAAGTTACTTATTCGTAAATTTCACATTTCATGTGTTTCCTCGTGAGAGTTACCATTTTTGTGTTAAAATTAAAACATTGATTTACAAGTGTGGCGTTTAAAGTGAAGACAATTGGTTCAAATCTGCCGTGTGTTTTGGTGAGAGTTACGCCTGGACAGAAGGTAAGAGATATTTATTACTTCTTACTTCGTCTTAGATCTCAGAAATCATAACGGGATTAGTAGAGAATTACGGATTCATGGATATGTTGAATCAGTAAACGAACATCTAAAGTAATATATACAATGTTATTCTGGCAAATATGCATTGTATTGTTGCTTGCAACTCCTTAGTTGTCTGTTTTCTGTGAAAAATCCTGTATTTTGCAACATCTGGGGCACTATATTACACTACGCACCAAATACCAACTGAGATTGTTTGGATCTATGGCTTTTGTAACCAGTTATTTGTTGTGCAAGGAATAACATTTACAAAGGAAAAGCAGTTTCCTACATTCTTACTTGATTATAGTCCACTTACATGTTTGTACTTAGTGATATTTCTCCATACCTATCTTCAAGTTGAAAACCTCCAATTTAGTATTTATTTATTTTAGCTTTCTCTAAAAGTTCATACATGTCTATAGTATTTTTCTCTATATTTAAGGATTGCTGAAACTAATTGAATTGTTTGTTCAGTTTTATGGATTTATTATGCGCATTGCACGCACATATTTTAGGGTAGCACTTCACGATGGGCAAATGGAGAAGAATAATGTTCAATAGAAACGTGAAGAAGGTCCTATGGCCTTCACCTCGCCTCATATACTACCTATTGATTCGACACATAGATCAAGATTAGACACTCGCCGAAAACTTCACGCGAGCTTTCGTCCGAACGTTACGTACTAACAAGATGGTTCCTTTACTTTCAAATTGTCAAACGTCAACCAGATTAGATAGTGTTCCACGCATAAGATCAGTCCGCCCGCTCCAGTAGTGTCTTCCTTATCAAGGTTGCTGATACAAGTCCAGTACTGCGTAGCTCCGGACCCAAGCTTTTGCCAATGTGCAGCTGTGCTTACCGCGAAGCGAGCGCGGTCTACTTTATCTGTTATGTATTGAACTTGTTGATCGTGTAGTTTCAAAGAAATTCTTTCTATGTTCCGTACGCTGGAAATGCAAAAAGTTCGCGGAAAAAATATAGATTTCTTAGCTTCCAAAAACAACCACTAGTTATATGTGGCGCTTGAAACGAGCATAAGTTTTCGTGAACAGATAATTTAATTTTTTTTTTGCCGACTGACGTTCAAATTAAAATTAAAATTCAAAACTTTTATTTCATCCATCAGCGTTACCCCAATTAGGCTTATAGCGACGAAAACCCAGAGAAAAAAGCCGGAGGAAAAAACTGTAGGTACTTTTTTTAATGAGT
>DWIE01001346.1:0-11053 GCA_018248235.1 Choaspes benjaminii
GGCGGCGAAGGCGGACGCCCGGGGTGAAGCGCGCCTTCGAGAAACATTTGATTCAGCTGTGGACGATGAATTCCAGGGCTTAACGAATGGCGTTGAGAACGACCAGAACACGGCCAACCTGCCCGGCGATCTGACTCATGCCCGACTCTCGATCAGTTCCACGACGTCTAACCAGAGCTACGATTCGGGCAACGTGGACTATGCAGTGCCTAAACATACGTATAACCAGCGAGGCACCAGGCCGGCCGACACAATCGAGGGCAACGACAAGAGCCTCACATATAACCAACCGAAAATAACGAACCCATTATTCGGTGTGAACGCCGCGTCCCACTACGCGCCCGGTGCGTTAGCAACGCAAGAGGCGAACGAGAACAAACTGTACGAGCGAGCGAACTTGCCGAACGGCATCCGAAAAGCCCCCGAGGGCCAGGACAATGATGCGCTCATGACTGAGGACGCTATAGACGGTAGGAAAGACGTGATAGTGAGCCCGAACCAGATCGCGCTTACTGAGGCCGGCACCGCGACCTACACCACAGACAATAATGGTAAAATCAATGTTCATGTCACCGTCATGATTAACGCAGGTAATTATATGCATCCTTACGAACATCTCCATTTCACTTGTTATAAAATATAGCACAATTCTCAATACTATACGGTATACATATTTATTGCACAGTGTCTTAACATTTCATGAGTAAGGTTTATCTAACAGTTTTGCACAGTGATGGTTTTTGTATAAAAATGAAGTTCGGAAGTGGGGATTGTGAGCTGGTTCCAGAATATAATCGCTCTCGAGGATGCATATTGAGGCAAGCAATTGCTGGTTGTAGTTGCATGTTTGTGTGTCCGCGCACTTCACAATGTGTGTTCTCTCATGGGTTCTCGTAGAATTAGTTCTTGAGCTATTTACACTACTGTTCACTTATATTTCCACTCTTTTTATATGATTAATTATCTGTTTGTTTGATTACTTGAGTTATTTCTTACTTCATTATTCTTTTTATGTTGTTCTTCTTGTGAAAATGTACTTGCGTAAACGTTGCAAGGTTTTTAATGTTCCGTTACACATTTATTGTTACTTTGGCTTGTTGTACTTTCGCAAATCTCAGGCTACTCTAACAAAGATAAGCATAATAATGTTAACTGAATGTAAACAACGCACGTGAAAGTATCGCGCGCTGCACCTTGTGAAACAACTTGTTACAACAGTTGTGCTTTTCTTGTGGCGCGTGCATTTTAAGAAAAATCCTTTGTGTTTTCTTATCTTCGCGTAAAATTGTTTTTTTAATATTATTTATAATTCATTTGGCTTTGTGCGTTAACGTTTCAGGCACCCTAGCAGACTTAAAGAAGCAGCGGGCGCAGATTAGAACAAACGGCAGTCCGGTCGAGAACAGTTTGAATTCTACGAACAACCACAGCCTGAACTCGCTACCTGACGGCGTGAAGCAAGAGATGCCGCTGCAGATCAACTCCACGCAGCAACTCCAGCTAACACCGAGTTCCACCGTGCCGAGGTTCTCGGGACACACCAGCGATGTGGTGGGCGACACGAAATCGCACAGGTGCTGTATAATCATGTAGGGAGCGAACAATATTCTAGACCACAAGAATGTGGTGCGATTGAACGACTACACGTGCCCTAACACTATTCGAGGAATGGGAAAGTGAGAACAAAGTACTGCGACGGAACAAAGCGAGCTTACAAGTCTGATTGTCATTCCAAATATGTAATCCCTTACCGCATTAAGCGACGTGATCGAATGACTGGTTTGGAGTTATAGTTAATTATTTGTTTGGGTTTGATATCCATGTATTTGGGTTCGCAGAGGTTATCCATTTTGTGTAAAAAGTATTTATTAGTGAAAATCGTGAACGGAACATTGCCATTTTTGCTCGAGAAGCAAGGGCTTGCCAATGTGCTAGGTAACAGTGTGATAGTCTTATAAGAGCTCAATGATTAATTCATATAGAGGTAAGGGAAATATATGGTTGCTATTATTTTAAATAGTGTGAGAGTAAATATTATTGGAGTAATTATTGCCTATACATACACTTAATTTATAATAAGTATTTTATTATGTGTTAGAAATTGTTTCGCTTTACCATTTTCCCTAGTTGAACATTCCATTATTTGATTATTAAATTTACATTTGTGTTATATATACTATTAATTAATAAGGACTATATGTTTCAACCAAACTCATCAAACTTACAAAAATCACCCGAATGTGTGTATTATCGGAAAGTGCCTACAAAGTTGTGATTGATTGTGCATATTAGGACAACAGATAATAATATTATAAAAAGTATTTTTCGAAAAAGTGAAACAAAATAGTCGCACCTAGAAAATTGTATAGGAATATAACAGGTGATATACTAATGTTTGATACATTAATTTTCCTTTTCAAAATTGTATTATAAGTAAACGTATTTTGATACTTGTAGAGGCAGCTAGATAATCATTGTATATTTTCTAAGGACTGATTGACGAAAAGGATTTATACAATTTCCTTCTTTAAGTAGATAAGACCACACAATGCATAGTAGCTAGCCATTTTCCTAAATTATATTGGTGTATTTCCTACAATACCATAGTATAATTGTGATAATCTAATTGTATCCTAGCAGCACGACTCGATATTTCCTAAGTATTTAGATAGATAAATTTTGTCGGTTCTTATATATATCGTCGACCACAATATCGAATACCTTATATATATAAGTAATCTTGGAATTGAGTAATATAACGTTAATAGCTTCAGATATGATAATAAAAATAATTATCGATTTAAATTATTTTTCAATGAAATTACATACTTAAAATCGAAAATATCTAGATCGTGTTTCCATTGAAAAGGTCTTTTTCCTTTTTCACGTGATAGACTGATCCAAATTTATGAACAATCTGTACTGGTTCTACAGATTCCTTCATGTTTTATATTGATGTCACTTTCAACTACGAAGTTTGTCTTGCTATTGTTTTCTACTGACAAGTTAGTGAGTTACTACACTTGGGGAGAAATTCTAGTTCGTGCCGTCTATATACCTGTCAGGCTATCAATGACAAGTAACAAGTAGCCCCAAAACTTTTACTGTTATGTTGTAAAAAGATTAAACTCTCATTTGATCAGTGATTGTAAGAAACATCTCATATGATTGATAAAAAAAACGCATGATACTCTGAAGTATTTCGCAATGCACACAAAATCGAAACTCGGGGTTGAAGTCGAACTTGCGTAAAATAATTGAATATGCGCAGGAAATATAATTTTTTGTAGGCTAAAAAAAACTGCTATTATCTTTTATTAATCCCATTAATATATAACTTTTCGATGTCCTTTTCTTTACAATAAGATACAAAATTCGACATTTCGATGTTTTGTAGTATTGCATTGTTTGAGTAACCTTTATATTCTTACACTTAAATTATATCTTCAAATATCGATAAGACTTCTATTTACTAAATGATTTCATGGCATGTGTCGCAGTCGAAACGGATATGTCGAGCATGATTGTAGCTTTGTTAACTAATTGCATTTAATACTTGCATGTTTCTTCCTAAATAATTTTGAATGTTGTGAGTAGATATTGTTGAAATTATTACACTTCTGTCTTTGACGACTTTGAATTTAACGTTTATTAAAGACTGGATTTATGGCGTAGTTATATCTTTTACAAACTATTACAAACCCGAAATATGTGTAACCACACGCATTTGATGTTTAAAATACTATATTAAAAGCTATTAGTTATTATTATTACAAAATGTACTTTACTACTATATTAGCATATTAGTCACAAGTTCAGTTGTATTTAAGTGGTAACAATACGTATTTTCTAAAAACGAATTGTTTGTTGTGTCCCTCCTTTGACAGACAATAATATTGAAATAATAACAGGGTCCGTTTTTTATGAAATTGAGAGTGCAAGTTGCATACGGACGTGCAGCTTATCTGGTGTTTAGTTATTACTACAGCCCATGACACCCGTAACCGCCTTAAAACAGATCCATAGTCCTATTTGAGGTTAGTCAGTGCTTATTAAGATTTACTATTATGAAATTCATAAATAATATGTTCATTCGTCATATATTACACATGTACAGTCACTGATGCACATGTCACATAGCTTGCTAAACTAGAGCCATGCCTGGGATTGAGTTTGTTTAATACAATTTCAAGATCAAGAGATGAATCAATGTTGTCTGGTGATGTAACATTTCATTTTAATTACATAATAAAGTCTGTTTCGTTTCACAATGCTCTGTAATTTCCCATTGTTACATATATCCTCTAACAGGATCCAGTTAAATGATAAATAACTTATTATATAATCGGGACAGCAATAATTGACTATTTGGTGACAATTAATATCTTCTGTCCATTCGTTCGTACCTTATTTTTATTCTTACTTTCTTGTACTTGTTAAAGCCAGTTCCATGTAATTTCTGTACAAATAAGTCGTGTAGTTGCACATATTTTGCGGGTTCTACTCAATTTTGACGTAGGACTGCTTGATCGTTCATGTTTGATCGTCATGTCTTTTACTTAACTTAATGTCTGCATGCTACAATAATGTAGTCTCGTACATGCCGCCTATGTTTCACAAACCCCATTTCTTAGCTGTATCTTATCTTATTATTTATTATTGTATATTGCATTTTTAGATACTTATAGATTTATCTGGATTTTATTAAAGCAATTTTATATCATATTTATATACAAAAATTATATTTTATTGTTCTAGAACATAATTTTTAATTTTCAATAACCATATTTTTTTTATTTTATGGCAACAAAATATGCTTTATACAAGAATACACAATAGATATGGTATTTATAAATAAGAAAAGCGCCATTAAGTGTGTTTAATAATTTTGACTATTACTGCATTATATGTAACATGCAGATTATTAATTGGATTATTTATTTTTGTATTTTATGTAGGGCTTACCAACTTCTGCCAACTATTATATAATATGAATATATATTATATAATGTTTTAATCCTATATTGTATTTGATTTGATGATTTAAGTGAATAGTTTTTTTTAAATTAATTGGGGTTTTTGCGCCTACAGTAAAGCGTCGTAGATATTATGTTCAAAATCTGAGTTTGAATATTATTGTTACTAAATACTCAATTCGTGCCAATAATTTTCAATCTGATTAGCTGTGTCTTAACTCTTTATATTTATCAACGATGTGCGTTGTTTTCGAATCGTTGCTTCATTTTTTCGAATTTAATTTTTTCTTTGTATAAATTTTACTATTAACTAATTTTAACTTACTAAAGAACTTCCTTATAAAATGAATGTAATTATTTGTAGACTTTGCAGTCTGTAGTGTGAACGTTTTTAATAAAAATTATAAAGTCCCACGTTCATCATATGTGGTAATCTAATTTAAGGCAGATTACATTCCTTTGTGTGTCATGTTAAAAAAGTTTCTTTTTAAATGTTTATGTACATAAGCTTTTGGAACTATATTGTCACGTAGATGTCACTAGAACCCATCCGGTAGTAATCCATTCGTCCATATCATAGTCATTAGTGTAGCCACTAGTTGTTTCGATAAATCTATTATTGTATATTTCTCAGTACTTAAAAAGTACTTAAAATTATTGTTAAAAGTGCATTACCTTTATTTTTTTTTAAACTCATAGAACATCTTAAATATATATAATGTGGATTATAAGTAAATATAGATATACACCTTACAATACATAAAGCAATATTAATGGCCTTATAGAGAGACATAAGAAGCACAAGATAATTTCATTGTATTGTTTTTCGTACAGTATTATTGTAAATAAAAGCATTTTAAGTGGCATTTTGAGATACCAACACACTTTGTGTACGCCTGTGCAGGCGTCATATCAAAATCGTTTTGTAAGCATTTTTGAGCATTTAAAACAATTTCACAAATTAATTTAATTATCATACAAAAATTCTAATAGATGTTTGATAGAAAATTTATTATCCATTCATGTTAATCAATGTGTAGTTGTAATAAACAAATTTTAATCGCTTATATCATATTATTGTGTATTTATAATTATTTGTGGAATATTCTAAATATATAATAGCAAAATTAATATTTGTAAGTACTGCTATGGTGGATGTGCAATGACTGAAACAGAAAATTATAATGTTATAATGGCATAGATTTCCTATCCAATCTTGCCTTTTAAAGGTTTTACTGTCATCTTTTCAATTTGTCTCTGTAATTTAAATCTGAGACGAAGACAATGACTTAATGACAAAAATAAAAATGAGATAACTATAATTATTTTAATTTTACATAAGTTATGCTCCAATCACTTCAACAGACAACGTATGTGATAGTCAGCAGAACGCGCGTAAACTATTCTTTGATACATAGATTATAATTTGCATACGGTTCCTTATACATAAACGTGTGCGAAACGAAGGCTCCAAGACGTTGTCACAATCAATACAACCTGACTACTAAGTACTACAGTGTTAAAAGCCGCATATTTATATATAGCCTAATTTTTTTGTTCTTGTATGTAACTATATTACTGTGAAAGCTATATCTTGTATCACAGTAGTTCGGAACCTGTAGTTCTACACGTATGCATCTCCTAGTTTACCATTAGTCATAGGTTCTGTATGTGCGTCCTTAACTGTTGTTCATTACTATCTGCCTGTTTCTACTACGTTACTTGTCCTACGCATTACGTCCCTGTCACGTACGTTGCCCGTAGATGTGATTTGAGTTTATAATGGAATTATGATTGTATTATATATCGATTACTATTCAATATTTTAAAAAATATTTTGGTATGTATATAAAATACAAAACCCAGGGATTTGCAGAATATTTATTATGGAAATTATTTTTGTTTGTAAAACAAATCTAATATGTTTGGCAATTTTCTATATTATTTTGTCTTCAGTTGTGGTAATCAGATACTCCCACAGCACATATCCAACCTTGCCACATAGAATCTTGCCTCGTCTTGGACCACAGCGCATAGTATTTAAAAAGAAGTATTTGTGCACAATTTATTTATTTTTATATATTATTAGATATGTAAGTAATGTATAAATTCCAAAATATATTTAGATTATTGTAGTTGAGGAAAACTTATTGCAGAAATATTTTGTCTATTTCCAATGTATTATAATACTGTCTGTCTTATTTGAACTGAAGAACTCCAAGAAATTATTTTAATTGAATATTGAACATTGTTTATTTAAAAAAAACTGCGAGCGCTGCCCTCAGTATCGTAACAATAAAGTATCAAAAGCATTTTGTATTATTACTTAGAATCAGATGAATGTAATTTATAATGTGAAATTTTATCTATTAATGTCATGCGATAGACCGAACAGGAATTTCTGAATTTTATGTACATTTAATATTAATAGGTTATTGTTTAAATATCTTACACGGTACAAATAAATATTAAAACATTCAATAACAATGCAATATGATCTGTTGTACAGTCTAAAATTGCGGTACTTGATTTAATTTTTTATCTGTCAGTTAACTCTTTGTACCTATGTTATCTATGGTGTATTACTTTGAGACGTTTGAGCCGTATAATTTAAAACTTAATTCGGAGATTCCTATCTTCTTATTAAAGAGTATTATAAATAAATCTGTTGTTGAAATATTCATTATCTTTTATTTCATTTTCTTTCTTATATACTATTTGCACCTGGGATTTAATTCTGCGTGTAAGATTATTTCATATACTAAATACTAATAAAAGATATTTACGAGCTTAAAACTATTCTATGATGTCTCTCAAGTTGGATCCAGCAACCATACCTATATTTTATGAAATTAATTGAAATCGCTTCGGTGGTTTCGGAAATTTGCGTGGACGAATATCGTCACACAAGATTTTTATAACTAAAAATCAAAAGCCTTATTATTTTAATACTCACTTGGTTACAATAAAATATTAGTTAACATATTTGCATTTGTTTAATTGTTATTATTTATACTACAGCAAGCAAGCAAGAAGAAAACAGGTAAACTAAACACACTGTTTATTTTCTTCGCCAAGAAAAGCCTAAACCAAATTAGATATCCCGAGAAATAAATATTAAATTGTAGGTGAGGGGTATTTTTAACATTACAATATACATCATGTATTCTGGCTTCCTTGACAAACACTGGTCTCACGTCGCATTACGGTATTTTTTATGTATACCAGTACGATATTCTTAAAAATTCAACTGAAATGCTTCTGAGCAACTTCTCGCATATACTTATAATAAAATGAACCCACCTATAACATCCGTTAAAAAATCCCAACTCTCATTGCTCCGAAATATAGGAATTAAAGATTTAACACCAACAATGTTGCAAAATTTATTCTGGTTTGCCCAGGTGAGCATCACCACACCCATTTCCTGTGTGAAACAGATCTGCAGATGAGCTGTCTTTCAGTTAAAAGGATATGAGAGCCGGCACATACAGAATACATGAAGCGATCAACAAGACCTCAAGAGTAGCAACGCACTTGTAACTGACTTTGACTTGACAAAGGTTCCATTTAGATTCGGCTACGATTGTCATGGGCTTCAGTGGTCACGTAACACCCGGGGTACTCCCACCCCATTTGCTAGTGTAACTTTCATTAAATAATCACGTAACCGTTCTTTGGTGTTGGGTCCATAGGATGGACAAGATTAGTACCGACGCGCATCACGAACGCAACTTGAAAGCAAATTGCATCATGCACTCTTTAGTTAGCTTTCTGTTATGTGTCGGTAATAATATCATCGTCAGGTATTTTATTATAACTTGTACAAAATATACCCAGAAAGCCAGCTTAAAGAAATTCATGATTCATCTGTACATGGCACAAATAATATTTAATGATAATAAATACAGAATTATAATTATATCTTCCTTATACAGTCATCATAGACATGTAGAACATTATTATTTGAGGTACCTACATTTTTAATTAATTTGTGTTTTCCTGTTTCTTGATAATTTCTTATTAACCTTTATATTTTTTTATTAACTAATTGCTACGGAAGCTTATTCCTATTGTATTTTTTTGTTTGTCATTCCTTACTCGATGGATGCGAGAATTATTTTTAAATAATTTTCTCGTCAGTCCGTTTGTTACATATTGTTTCGTCTGCTAATTACTACGCAATGTGTAGTGGAAATAAGCCAAAGACACGCGGTTAGCCCGCACCATGACAACGGCAGTTTTCACGCAGGCAAACTAGGCAGTGTTCGCCGGACCGCTATTCGGTGAAAACGTGTCACGGCTTCACTCCAAGCGCTCCACTCGGATCAATATCACGCGGAGTTTCCCTGACACATAAAAGTCAACAACACGTTGTTGGGGACGACCGTGCATTAAAAATTAAAAGAATATTGCATTTAAATAATTCACTGATTTATTTCGACGTTAGCGTATATGCTGAAATTTATAAGATCGTTATCCACTATGAAACCGCCGACAAACGCAATCCTCCTTCACGATGTGGACATCCCGACTAAGAAGGCCACGTTCGGCATGGGTTGCTTCTGGTCGAACGACTCGCTGTTCGGCGCCACCCCGGGCGTCATCCGCACACGTGTCGGTTACGCGGGTGGCACTACGAAGAACCCACACTACAGAAGCATAGGCGACCACACAGAAGTTATTGACTTGGATTTCGACCCAAAGACTGTTACATATGAGGACCTGCTCGATATGTTCTGGGCTAACCACGAGTATGGACTCACTACGAAGCTAAAAAGACAGGTAAACATGTTACTCTGCATTCAGTTTTACGGATTACTACTAAAAATCTGTAGATGGAGTTTGTTAACCATAATGACATGAATAGGCACGTATTTTCATGTCGCCTTGCGAAAAATTTTCGAAGGATTTTTCTAAAGGAAACTACTTCATAGATTACCTTGTCGTGCAGAGCAAGTGGTAGGTATTACACCGCACTAAAGGTCAATGCGGTGGCCCAAATTAAGTCGGCGGTGGCAGCACTAATAGGGAGAAGTGGCGAATGCTCTCAGGCTAATCACATCTGCCTCAAACAGTGGTACATGATTGTCACGACGACTGCCAAGAGCGCCACGATGTAGAATTTATATTGTATACTATTATAAATTTCTGCTGTGAATCAGATCTTATGAATTGTGTATCAGCTTGAAGAGTGTGGGAGCCGGCATACGCGAGGCAACCAACGTAGCCCCCAGGATCAGCAACGCTTTTGTCACCAAGTTCGAGTAGAACGCTCGGTCTGTTTAGAATCGGTTACGGTTGTCATGGGCTACAGTGGTCACTTAACACCAGGTGAACTGCATGCCCGTTTGATATTCTAATTTAATAAAATGACAGTCATACAAATGCTTAGAGATAAAATGTTTAACACTCAGGCATTTTGTAAATGAACAGTCTATTTTTATTTTTAATTATCCACTAATTGGCACCTATAAGTATTAATCATGAGATAATAAGTCTCCAAAAACAACACTTACCTATGATACCTGGTGTTTATATTTTATATATACTATCGGTGTTTTGTTTATCGTCGAATATTTATAAAACAAATTAGTGAAATAACGAAACGAGCTAACGTGTTGTACAAAAATCGAGGTCAAGGGCTGCTTGCCAATAGATAAAACGCGAGGGACATTATTACACTACCGCATACTTATGTGGCTACATAATACATTGTTGTTATCAGGATTTTGCGAAACTTTTTTAAAATTAATAGTTTAAAAATCTAAAACTACGCTTTTATATGTAACTAGCTTCTTCAGTCTACGTTTTAGAATTCGTTTGGGTGGAACGTAAAAGCAAATGTTTGTTCAGTTCGTAAAATTGACCCTTTTTGTGCAGAACTTTAATTATTTTTGGTGTGATAAGAAATTAAAGAACCTTTACAAATCCCAACACTATCAGTAAAGTAATTGAATCGCATTCTGTCCACAATTTTATGGGTTTTAATCATTCGGAGCAGCTATGCTATTCCGTAACATTCGTCGTTGTCATCTACGACGATCTCAACGTAGAAGGTGGCTATATTTCTACGA
>DWIE01001347.1:0-11053 GCA_018248235.1 Choaspes benjaminii
TAGCAATAAAAATAATCTTACCCCTGTTAACCCAGCCTTGACCAATCTATAGCAGTTTATTAAAGTTTTAGGAAAACTTATCGCAAACAAATTGAGAATCTGTAACAATATTTTATTGGTAATTTCACGAACATTTCAGTTAGGAAATGATTAGGATTATTATTAAATGTTTATCCAATATTGATAATGACAAAAAACTATAATCATATAAGAAAACAAATCACATACAAATAAAAAGTATAAAAGCAATTTTAAAAACCTGATGCTATGAACTGCACTGTCCACTCACCATTAGATGGACTGCAAGTATACAGTAGGTATGAGATTCCACAATCGTAAATTTTAATTTCTAAATATACTTCGCATAATGGAGTTCTATGATAGTTTTTAGTATACTTAATAGTTTTTTTTAGTTTAGTCTAATTTCAGAATACATTCTGTAACATTAAAGTCATGTCATTAAGAACGTTTCAATTTCCCCCTGTTTGTGTACTTTTTTTTAATTTATGATTAATAAAAAAAGCAAATAGAAAGATATTCAGCAGATTCCACGACATTATCGCAAATAATCGCGCGTTGACATAGTGAATAGGGCTTGTGGTGGTCAGTGATTACAGCCGTTCCCGGCGTCGTACAAACCCTTCGTCCTATGTGAGGCCGGTCACAGCTGCAATGCCACTCCTGATGGCTAAGTTGGCTGCCTCATGTGTCCAGTGCGTGCGGCTCCCACACCCTTCAAATTTACACACCACTGCAAGAGTGGGTTGTAGAACATGAATATGTTCGACTAGGTCAGTACCACCGCCACACCTATTTGTGCCGTGAAACAGTAGTGTTCGCACTACTTGTGCTTCGGTGTAAACGTGTGATAGCCAGCATAGGCAGACCACGAGGCATTCTATCTATATCCTCAAAAGTAGCACCGCATCTGTGATAACAGTTGTCATGGGCTGTACTAGCTACTTACCAGCGGGTATATTGCAAGCCCGTGTGCTACTTCATAACATAAAAAAAGAGTTGGTCCACAGCAGAAATAGTGATGTAATAATTTGTCATTGTACATCACACTCAATAGAGATAGCTGACTGTTGCTATGTTACAGAGTGCTACATTGTTGCATGTTGTATATGTTTGTATATCGCTATCGGATGACCCGGCTTTCACTTCGCGATAGCATACTACTATGTAACGCCAACTTATTAAAATATACTGTAGGTCATACCGTGTGTCGTCTTCAACGACCTCTTTATCTGTTTCGATAATTATTTTTTTTATTTTTGATATCTGTCCTATTTATTTATTGACTCTTTAATTTGTATCAAAATCGGCTATATATTATTTCTGCGGTGAAACAGCTCGAATGAATGTTTGAATGGCATGGGTGCACGCTCGTACTAGATATGTTATATGAGGCAACCGATTTAGCAGCCAGGTGTAGGCGGGCACTTGTACCGACATCGAACAGAATGATGAGTCTGTTACACACGGTTCCCGTTGTCATGGACTGCAGTGCACACCTAACACCATGTATGTTTGCTAGCCTCTGTTTGAATTAATTAATTAATACAAAGTAAATGTAAGTACTGACTGAGAGGCGAAGGGTTTGAAGAGTTCAAACTGCAAAATGATACTCTACTAACTTATAGTAAATCTTTTCTTATTGTCATATGCTGGCTCTTCTTTTATAAACATACCGACTGAGATATTCATAAATTTGATAGATTCTGCTTGCCTTTTCGAAGAAAGCAAGAGTGATTGTGTGTATTCTATTTTTGAACTTATGTACATTATGGACATATTAAAAAAAATGTCTGAATATGTGAGTGAAGTGAAACACAATTCTAAATGAATAGTGAGTTAATATAGGTATATAAATACGTATATTAAACCAATTAAAGCTATCAAAGTAAACTGTCTAAACCTTGTGTCAATATAATTGGAATGAAATTTCACCATTACATTAAATTGTTTATCATTTACAAGAATCCTTACAAAGATCCTTAGGAACTAAACATAATAGAAAAGCGCATGCACCCAAAAAATAAATCCTTCAAAAGTTGAAATTAATACTTCCTTAAGTAGAAAATCTTACGAAACCTTTTGACTCGCACCCTTCCACGCCGAACCGGATATTTTCGGACTCCCCGAGAGTTTTGTCAACACTTCTCGACTTTTCTTTGAAAGAAAGTCGAACATTACCCGACCGGTTACTGCCGCTTTGTTCCGGTTCTAATCGGTTAATACCAGACTGGGGTTACCATTATTCATATTGTTTGGGGAGGTCTGCCTTTTACTGTATATTTTTTTTATGTTAATTAATACATAATTAATACAAAATGAATAATTCAGTTAAAAAAATAAGTTTGCTGGTTTGGAGATTTGCCCTTTAAGTGGCAATAAAGCTTATTGTTACATGGGACCTAAACATAACCGACGCAACGTGGGTGATGTCCCCCTGCCTTCACCTTCGGGTAACTAACCCAGGTCACCTTGCTCGGCAGTAACCACTGAGACAAAGAGGCTGTTTCAATCCCATACACATCATAGACAACGTTAACGCGATTTGTTAAAGAAAACTCGAACTAAGCACACTGCCTATTTTTTATGGAAATTAGAGTAGCAAACGGGCATGCAGTTCACCTGACGTGAAGCGACCGCTGCAACCCGTGACAACCATGACCGATCCTAAACAGACTCATCGCTCTATTCGAAGTCGATCACAAGTGCATTGCTTTTCTTGAGGGTTATAATCGTCGCTTCAGGTATCCTGTGTGCTACCTCCCACATCCTTAAAGCTTAAACACTCATACGAGCTGTCCCACAGCAGAAATAAGTGTGGTGGTGGTGGTGAACCTGGATAGATTCTACCGCCAATATACGTCCCGTTGACCCTTAATAAAAGGAAACAGTTGCATCTGTCAGAACATGTAATTTAAACTTTTATATGGTCGCCCTAGCGAGGGTGAAGGATTAAGGGCGGCCGATCAATCGCCTGGCGGGGTTGTCGCGATGGATTCGGTGTTTTGAAGCGAACGAGTAATTTATTACGAGGTTCCAGCGTTTAGCGAGTCATGTTCCGTGTAATTAATGATGCCAGCGATCCGAATTGATAGTTCGGCAGATTTATTAGGTGAGCGATGGATTTGTACCAGTTAGATTAAATCATTACACTTTTTTTTATGTTATGACGTACTACGTACTACTGGTAAGCAGCTACTGCAGCCTATGACATCTGAAATCACAGATGTGGTGCTACTCTTGAGGACATCGATTGAATTGAATATGCTGGCTATCACACCCTTACATCGAAGCTCACGTAATGGCAATACTACTGTTTCACGGCAAAAAAAATTGTGACGGTGGTACCGGCCCAGTTGAACATATTCATGTTCTATCACCTGTTAGTTAGTAGTTCCAGACGCAAAAAAAAATATTTGTACTCGAACAACAAAGGTTTTGTTTTTTTCATTATACGAGTATGGTTGGTACCTGGACGTTTTTATTTTGATGGCTAAATAATACGACACGTAACGCCATCTGGTAGCAAGTAGTAGCATAGCTTATAAATTCAAGAGATGGTGCTAGCAATTTTTTGCCCTAATTCCCTTTTTTGATTCACTTCGAGTGCAAGCCCGTGTGCTACTTCATAACATTAAAGAAAAAATAGATATTGCCCATCCAGTCGAACAAATTGTCTGCCGCCTACGAAAATACATCGAAACATCTGTCAGGAGAGATTAAATGTTATTGCATCCAAGAATCGATGTATGAAACAGGATTACATTTCCTCCTTCGAAATGGAAGCCAGGACGCGGCGAATTTCCATCCGAACGCCGTTGATCAATCACAATGAGGCCGCGGAGCCGCCGCGGGATTGTGCTCCTTCGGGTGGAACGGAATCGTTGTTTGTTTTCAAATAGTAACAGTAATATATATTTACTAGCTAGCTCTGACCCGCGACATCGTGCCCTTTTTATCTATACATTAATACGTGAAGCGATATCTTTGGAACCCTTTTTAAGCAAATTAAGCAAACATAGGAGTGTGAAATTGGCCCAGTTAAAGTTCATATGGAGTGCAGTGAACAAATACTTTTATATAATAAGCACTAGAAATACATTTAATTATTTTACAAAACATTACACACACATATTTGACTAATATGTTTGTTTTTACACAAAACGGTAGAATTTCGACCTCTAGTATGTATTAATCAATCATTAATTATCATATATAATGATATAGATAATGATGTAACACTGAAAATGTTAATACCATTTTTATTTGTAATGTAAATCGCAAATACATTTTGTATATTGACCCCGCGTAGCACTCGTCATTAGTGTATTATGTAGATTTCATTTGCTGATGGCTTTCCTAGTCATTATTGACTAAAAGCGATAGTGGCTTCCTTTTAATTTTTATAATGTACAAAATATAGTAGAGGCAGAACCCAACCAGGATTAGCAGGATTAGTACTACCATAGCACCTATTTCTGCTGTGAAGCAACTCGCGTGAATCGTATTTCAGTTTAAAGGGTGTTCAGTTTGCCAGCATTAACTGGATATACGAGGTGACCAACTTTGCTCCTAACCTCCTACACCTCCTCCTCCTATACTCCTAACCGGAGTAGCAAAGCAGTTATGACCAACCTCGAATTGCATATTAGGCCTGTTTGAAACTGAGACGAGGCTAATATAAAAATTATTAAGGAAGAAATGTTTTAGCGTAGTTTGCTTTCATGATTATAGTCATGTTAACCGAATTAATAGTAATTATATCACATTTTTTTTCTTTCATGTCATATATATCACTCATTGTACCATGCGCTCACAACGCCATCTGTGACGGACATCTAGAAATTCTTATTCGTCATTGGTTTACAAGTTACAAAAGCATTTACAGGCTTACAGATACACGTCAGGTTTTTAAATATATACATAAAAGTTATTCAGAAGCAATATGCCCACTCACAATAATGACACAGCGACATTAAGTGAATTGATCGGTAATGAAATAAACTCGTAATGTGTATTTATAAGCGGTTGGCGGCCCGGGACTAATTTTAGGTAAGTGCTCACGTACGCGTCCTTCGGTTTAAGAGATCTACATTTAACAAGCGCGGCTTGTACGTGTAATGTGGTGTTTGTTAGATATCCCTTGTTACAACTAATTCTATTTCGTAACAAATGCTTCTCGTTTTCTATTTTTGGACGATAAAGGCATCATAAACTTTAATAACAAACATTTATCTCAAATCAAGGATCATATCGTCTAACACCGAAACACACACACACAGACGCACATATATAATATATTTTATATATAAACACGAACCTAAACACGTATGATAACTCGGGAAATGAGTAAAAATCCTGGCATGGAACCTTCGTATTCGTGTATCCTCGTGGGCTAAGAATTTTTGTTGAACAAAATAAAAGTTTTTATTTATTTTTAAAATCTTAAATTGTACTGTAAGTGTACATTCACGCGTTTGGCAAATTGCTTATAGATTTCCATGAAAATAGGTATACATTTTTGTATGAAAAAATATTTTAATGCCACTTTGAATAATGTCAATAATGCCTTCCGAGTATAACAATGGGTGTTCCGTCCACCGACAGGAGCATTGTCAGGGCTCAATGGCTGCCCTCCCAGTGGAAAATGGGTCCTAGAATGATTCGCTTTTGTATGCCTAACGAGTGACAGTTTCCCTTTGAATATATGGGGTAATTGAAATCTCATCTTTGATAAATTACGCAATTACTTCACAAGTTACACTGTTAAGGGATGTGAACTTAATTAAAGTCTCTCTTCCAACGTAATTCATCAGAAACAGGAAGACTTATTTATTACTAGATAATATTTTACATACTATTCATTCTTGTTATTCCACGTTTTAATTTATTTTATTGTATTAGTCATTGTGAATGCGACTTGCATCTCATTGTTTCATATTTTTGATTGGTCTGTTTTTAACGACTTCTTATAATATATGCTAATATCGGATTATAAGAGTCCCAGTGTGCACAAACATATATAAAAAAATTAAATAACAAATTAAAAATCACAAATCAACCCGCAAATTTCATGTTTATTTGCGCACACAAATCTGAATGTAATATTAACAAAATGTCAAGCAATGTTAAGTAAATGTTGATATTTTATTATTATGCTCTCAAACCATTCAGACAACAGCGCTGTGAATGCGTCTGTACCAGAAAAAGTTTTAATGACTTTCGGCATAAAGGACGCGGCTCCAGTTGCGAGCCCTCTAGATCGCTTACAGCCAACCTAATCTCTTAAGAAAACTTAATTCTTTATTTTATCGACGGTCCTTAAACGCGACAGATCCTATTCACAGTTCTTTGAATCTCGGGTTTAAATTAGAGAATTGACAACCTGGTTAAAAGTTAAGCAGAACAGAACTGATTCATCATCTCATCATCAATTTCAGTGCCTATTAGTTTCATTACGTTGTGCATTTTTACTCAATAATATGTTATTGACTCCGTTTCGAATTAAGTCTAGTTTTTAAATTATATCGTGATATATTATTAAATTGCCTCGTAGACCCCGTAGTTGTAAGCGCGACTGCCGAAGGCGGAGTCTTGGATTCTATTTTGGGTCGGGCTATTGGTGTTTTATGACTAAAAAAATCTCAGTTAGTAGTCCGAAGTTAAGGAAATTTACCCAGTAAATGGCAATAGGATCGCCAGCTATTAAATGAGATCTAAATATATCTGATGAAACGTGGATGATGTTCGCCTCTGCTTACACCTTCGGGTAAATAGCCGTGAAATATGTAATTTTTTTACAATATTGTAACTCCATTCTAATAGAAACAATTAGTCTGTTTGTCATATAATATGAAAAATGATGATGTTTCATAAAATATAACAATTTATATATATTCGAGTAGTTGGTATATAACGTGAGCCAAGGATGTATTACTCTTATGCCTTCAATAATTAATTATCGGTTAATTATTCTAGTAAAATGAGTAGTCATGACAATTTATTTATTATTACGTCACTACCGATTAAAATGGAGGCGGGCGATTTCAAAATTAATTTGCTGATTAATGTTTAATTAAGTAACCAATTAATTTTTGCTCAACTGTTGTATTGTTTGCCTTTTATGTCAATCGAATCATTACCTAAATGTTCCAGTATAATTTATCACGTGACTCGTAAGTAGTTTTTAATACTGCCTTATGTTAACAAATTATCATTTAATCTAAAAAGGAACATTTTATTTTGTATTTAAACATAAAAAATGGCGCCAGCTGGTCCTAATCACTGTTCAATTGTCATACGAAGGGAATACGCCGAGCGAGAACAAAACATTCGAGAAAAAGATTTAGAAGATAACACGAAGCAATATAGACCGCCTCCCTTTCAAAGTTTTAGGGAGTTTATATCAGTTCTATGTTCAAATAAAAAGAATGAACGATTTATCCTTACCTGTTAAATTGAAAAAGTTGCGGGACCACTGTAAGGGCAGATTTACGTGCAGCGGGTGCTGAGTAATATCAAAAAAGTTTATCGCGAACGGTTAACGCTCACAGTGTGCGGAAATTTTAATAATTTGAAACGAATTGAAAAATATAACTCCAATATTGACCGAGATGGAACGGAAATTTAAAAGAAAATGAATTCGCTCGTTGGATTCCTAAATTGGTTTTTACGCTGTTAATGATATTTTTAAAGGTGTCGGTGTAAATTGCAATAGCTTGTACTTCCTAACATTTTAACTCAACATGGAATAAATATATATTTGTGCTAACATTATGATCAGTAGGATATGTGTCAAATCTATTACATTGATAATACTGTATCAATTACTTATTGCATTAATCTTATAAAAAATTAAGTTTAATAATCATTCATTTACAACCGTAATTGTGAATCATTATTTCTATATTGAATATAATCTTATAATCAAGACTGCATTTTGCAATATAATATATAGGCTTTATACAAAAGGAAGGTTAGTATAAACTTTCGTTAATCTATCTGACAACCTCCGTGGCGCAGACGGTGATGACACGCTCTGCAAAACGTGTGAGGTCGCGGGTTCGATTCCCGCGGCGAGGCGAATTTTTCTACTTTGTTTCGTGCCTCGAATAACCTAACGGGTAGTAGAATATAAATATGTTTGACTGGGGCGGTACCACTGTCACATTTATTTGTGCCGTGAAACAGTAGTGTTCGTATTGCTTGTGTTTCAGTGTAAGGGTGTGCGTAGCCAGCATACGCAAAACACGAGGCGTCCGATCTATGTCATCAAGAGTACCACCGCATCTGTGGTTACAGATGTCATGGGCTGCAGTAGCTACTTACCAGCAGGTAGTCGCAAGCCCGTGAACTATTTCATAACATAAAAAAATATATGTATGCAACACCATGTATTATATTACTAAAATGCAAAACACATACACCCAATGTACATAGAAGATAGGGGCACAGAAAAGTTCAAAGTCAGGAGTAATGTGAGAGGCATACCCGTATATTTAATGAGTGCGGTTGGTTAAGTTTAAAAGCGGGCTCACTCACACTTTCGTCCCCTCTCAACGTGCTCACTCAATCGAAACCCGGTACACTAAAGCAGCAGGATTGACCCGCTGTCACTTTCTGAATAAAGGGTGCTTTAGATCATCCTTTTCTTGTAAATAGATTCATTAAATTTCTAATTTTGTTTAGTGTAGAAAACTTACTTTGTTGCAGTGGTTGTCATGAGAATCTGTAATTTGAACATCGACTTATTTGACAATAAAATATAGTTAAACGGCATAAGCTCATTTTAATATTTTTATGTATTATTTTCTAAAATGAACTTAAATCTAGATAAAAAAATCTAACGTAATTATATTGGATTAGTGTTAATTAATAGGTAATTAAATAAAATAACGTTATCCTGTATGATGAAGACAAGCTAATTTGAATAAATCACAAATACTTGAAAGATAAAAAAAATCCACGCCCAGTTTATTGCAGGTGAAACTAATGTAAGTAATATGAAACGGAGTCACTAAACAGAATCTTACTCCGTTAACCATCATCAAACGCAAGTGGAGCGTGTCAGAAAACATTTCCAACGCGATGCAGCCATCAAACTGCGGGAGTGCTGCACAAATGTTTGTTTAAGTCAGGACGTCGTGCAACGTCTACGGTTCTACGACGCTACGGGCGAGCTACGGCGCATCGTAGCTACGCGACGTGTACGACCCAGTGGCTCGGAAACATTTACTCGATTAGACGGAAGGCACACGCTTTAGTGGTGACCGGGTTCTCTCGCTTTGGCCACTGGACATCTGATTTGTATGCTCTGGATGTCCGTATTAAATTCTGAGACATACAGCGCTCAGTGTTTGTTATTCATACGTTAAGCAGTTTAGTTCCAAGTGAATGACATGTACAGAGTATTTGAGAATAAACAAAATATCTGATAGAGTAAACAAAAAAAGAACATTATTCTAATTTTATACATATTTTTATATGAACTTGATAGGGGTTTTCATGTATTTTATCGCCGCGAAGTTGTATACGTCAGTTTACAACTCCTTGAAAATCTCAGATTAACAATTTATGCTATGTATATATTATATTTATGTATATTTGAATCATAGCCGTATTACCTAATAACAATATGTGTGCAAAATTTCACGCAGTAGTGCGTATATTTCGAGATTTATTGATAACTGCTAACGTAAGGAAGGAGTCTGCAATTTTAATGATGATATGCCAGTACGTCGGCATTTGTCCACAAGGATGTCGACGGGTTATTTATCCTTGGTAACTATTTATTTCAGATTTTACATAATAACATATAGTTGAAACACATTTTAAAAGGCGAGATATATTATAATTAAATTAAGGAATAAACTCTGATTGAAACTACCTATATTTAAATACGTACTGTTTATTAATAACACGAACTCAAAGGAATGTTATAAATAGTTTTAAAACGAGGTTTTAAAACTTTATAGTGAGATCCAACACGTACCCACAAGAGTTATTTTAGCTCTTATCTTGCATTTGGACCAAATAAAGACATGTCGCATCGAACACTTATCAATGTCGCTTTACGGTCGCACGGGTTAAAACGAAATGTAACAGTTGGGCGTCGGCCCATTTGTCACGTACCCAACTTAAGTGGAAGAATTTACGGCAATACCCTAACAATGAACGCGGTTGTACTACAATCATTGGAGAGGACATTTTTGAGCGGAGTCACTTCAGTCAGTGTCGCCTCAGGCATGCATACTTAATAACCCTTGTTTAATTTGTCAGTTTTATATCTTTACTTTGTAGTAGCAGGAATATTTGTAATATATGTAATATATTTATAAGAGAAAAATATGCTGTATATTTATTTTATTGAAATATCTAACTAAACTAGACGTCACCCAGTGGTCGAAATATTTTGTATAAACAAAAGAATATATATATTAGTCAATTAGGCGTGTGTGTACAGTGTACACACGCAGAAGTGTGGGTAATGTTTTTTTACATAATCAAATGTAATTCTAATGCATATTATACAAAAATATTAGTTTCTTTCACCTCTTCTCCATATAAACTTTAACTGGTCCAAAATTCACACGCATGTTCGCATTTTTTTATAAGAGTTGGAAAGTTTTCGCTTTACGTATTAATATATAGATTTTGGCTTGCGACATCTTAATCCCCTCCGGGATTAAATAGACTTTCAGCCTTTCTTTACAACAATAACATTTAATAGACTGCAAACATCAAAAAAGTCTCCAAAACAGTTCAACTAACATGTTACCGTTAACTGTTAGTATGTATCTATTTATATTGACCTCTGATACTGCAGTGCCGGGGATAATTTTATGTATCAGTATAATCAAAAAAATAATAAAGTTGAGAGTGATCAACGGCCGAAATAAATAGTTCTTAATGAAGCAATGGCTCTAACCGACGTGAACCATTATTAAAATTAAAATTAAATTGTGATGTTAAGTAATTTCGAGGGATTAAGTGATTGTGGTGTGCATATCGTCGAAAACTACCTTTGCATAATTAT
>DWIE01001348.1:0-11043 GCA_018248235.1 Choaspes benjaminii
TAAGCAAGTATTATATTTACGAATAACTAACATTTGTAAATCAAAGTCTTAACATACTTACCTAAATTTTATATTTTGTAGGGTTTTTTTATATATTGGTTTCTTGGATGGTATATTTAGCTATGAATGTCAACAGGACAGGCCTGAATGGCGAATAAAGATAATAAATGTTACCAGCGATCACGCAAATATGTTGGTACCCGCTGGAAGACACTTTCTGAACCAAGTAATTACTAGCGCAGACGACCGACGACCCGGTTCATCAAAGCGATGAGAACCGAAGATATTTGGATACGTGTTACGGTATAATATTGCAAGAAAGTAGCATCTTTAAAACGCAGGTAAAAGATTTTTTAATTTTTTTTTATGAAGGCTTGCAGTCTACCTGCTGGTAAATACATACCCATGACATCTGTAATGACAGATGCGGTGCCACCCTTGAGGACATAGATCGAACGCCTCGTGTTCTGCGCATGCTGGCTATCACACCCTTACACCGAAACATAAGTAGTGCGAACACTACTGCTTCACGGCACAAGTAGGTGGGACGGTGGTACCGACCCAGTCGAACATAGTCATGTTCCCCCACCCGTAAGGTTATTCCAAACACGAAACAAATTAGAAAAATTCGTATCGCTGCGTGAATTGAACCTGTGACCTCACGTTTCGCAAAGCGGCTCGTCACCGTCTACACCACCATTCTACTCCAGATTCGCTGGGCTCCAGTGGTCACTAAAAAACAAGTCTGCATGCCGATTTGCTATTAAAATTTACATTAATATAAAAACATTTTTTTATTTTTTTAAATAACAACGCTTAATAAAACAAGTTTTTAATAGTTAGGTAGATAAGGTATACACAGCGATATGTAGGTACGTGAACAGATACGGTTAGGTAGGTTGCATTGTGTCTGGAATATACTAGGGAGCAATTGCAGCGGTGATGAATACGAGCGAGCTTGAGGCATCGTAGCGGTATGGTACGAAATTTAATCTACCCCCGTCTACCGCCCACTGGGGTGGCAGGCACCCACCCTGACACAGAATCACGTATATACCTAAGTAAGTAATTACACTGTATATTGACAAGCAACTGAAATTCAAATTTTCTAGCCATACCTACAACTATAACATTGGAAGGGATGTCGACAAAAAGAAGTTTGTTTTCGTCCGCACTCAAGCGAGCACAACTACAGGTTACCCGGCTCAGTACCTAGCATCTAGACAACAGGCGACGACGGTTGGGCTTCCCTACATACATACCGCGCTACACACAGCTCTACTGTACATAGGGACCGGCAGCGCCGTAGCATACCGTTACGCCGCAGATAAAATTATTTTCCTTTCGTTCGTCGACGCTTCAAATATGCGAGATAGACCGTTCTCAACTAATGTAACTGTACAATCGGTTAATGTACGGATGTTATGGAATACTACACTACAATGTGTGTACCTATACATAGGTCCACGTATTTTTATAATAGATGACAGTATACTCCGTTTTTATTGCAATTTACATGCACATGTATGTATATGTAGGTACTTAGTTATGCCTGAAACATATGTTCCGAAATAGTTTCTAGTGTAGGTACTAAACACCAAACCTTTTTAAAGCAAATAGTCTTCATGTGGATTATCAAATAAGCAGGAAATATTTGCTTAAAGTAGCAATAATAAAGCTAAGACATACGAGTATTAAATAATTTTAAAAGTTATCGATATTACAATTTCTGCTTTCTGTTTTCTCTGCAGTTTTCGAGTACACTACATAAATTACAGGCGAGAGCGAGAAAGCCCCATGCAAGCGTCGCTTTCGCCCTCCGCGAAAGCCTCCTGAAAATATCTATTGATTATCGTGTACATACTCGTTGGTACGTATAGTCTGCCACCTCGCCCTATATAAAGTAGACTGCTGCTGTCGAGTGCCAATTTATTTGAAGAACATTTAAATATTGTGATCCGAGTGCCTATCTACAACTACCCCGATATTTATTTGAGCGATGTTAAAAAACGTCAGCCTGCTCTCTCCGCCCACGTCGCCGCAAACTAAAGAAAAGATTGTAAATGTACCCACATCGCAGTCCTAAAAATAGAATTTGTTTTTTAAAAATAGCGCAAAACTGATTAATTCCTCCACGGTATGGCGAACACATATTTTTCGTTATGTTGGCGGTAATAATACCCGCCCTAAAATGTATAGATAATGTCATTAGTCAGCATTCTTTGTGTAAATTGTAATGTTCGGACCATTCATGAGCTTGACTTGACTACAAAATTATAACGACAAAGAGTTAAAACGCTTGATATGAAAATGTTATCTATAAACATAAAGAAAATAAACATTATTTTATATGCAAATTATAAATATCATAATACGTATGACGTAGACTACGAGTTTATGTCGAACGAGACATGTCGAGTTGGTCCAAGAGCAAAAGGTTGTAAATTTGGGTTGCCATCGAATCTATTTCCTTTTTTACAGGTAGTTTTAATTTTTATAGGGATTTGGTTTCCATGAGCTGAGCTTGCTTTGTCATTTTGTTGTGTGAGTCTTCATAAGTGACCTTCGATAGCTTATAGTATTGTAGACATGAAAGTAATTTTAATTAACACAAGTAAAAACTGTGAAAACACCTGTTAAACCAGACCTTTAGCATTTTATGCTTAAAGAGTAAAATAATTTGTAGCTATTTGCTTTTTGCTAAATTTGTTGTTTCTTTTAAAGTAAAAAGGGGGCAAACAGACAAACAGCTCACCTGATGGTAAGTGTGTACCGTGTGTTTACTGTCACCTATGAACATTTGCAAACCCAGAGAAGTTGCCAACACATTGCCTGCCTTGAAGGACTCTTGTCACACCTCATATCAAAGCGCGCAGGGAAAACATCGGGAGTTCATTCTACAATTTGCACGTTCGCGGTAAGAAACTCCAAGCAAATATTTTGAACTTAAGATGTGGCACTCGTACCTATATCAATCCAAGTTGAATTAAAATAATATGAGCGATGGCTACAATGCAAAAAGGTACTTTAGCGGAAAAATACCACGCCACTAAATATAAAGAGCTATAAAATAGAGATAAAATAGTAACAACACAAAAAGATTACACCTACTTGGTTTTTCTCATTACTCTTTATTTTATTGATATAAAAAAATAACTTAAATCCATAAAACTTATGAGTACTCGCTGTCATCAAGGTTTTAGACACCTGTTAAATTGCTTGCAAGACTTGCGAGTCAATAACAAGAGATGTCTCTAGAATGAGCGATACTACCCATTTAGCTATACATTATTAAATAATTAATATTCACTTAGTAACACATGTTTTACGTCAATTGAACTTATGTGTAACTATATACCTGTCTTTAGGGTGGTTTGTATACTCTTACGAGCGTGTTACCCATGGACTGGCTCTTGTTATAAAAACTTTCCTCCCCTTTTTCACCAACTTGGGTTTTAATTTCCAAAAATCCGTCCTCTTTTATAGTGTAGAAGGAATCCACTCGTATGCAAATTTTCACGGTCCTAGCTCTTTTAATTTGATTTGTGCTTAAATATGTCAGTTAATCCTTTTATGTAATATATATGGAAGGTATAAAATAGATTAGAATATTTTAAAATGTATTGTACATGTTGAGATTACATATAACTTCTAAACTTAAATTAAATGGGTCGAAACTAAGTTATTAGTTTTATTAAACTATTTAGATTTACTTTTCATTGATATTTTAAATAAAGCGCATGTGGGGTAATTTTATTTTGCGGATGGTATAACACTGTAGCGAGAAACGGAACGCGCTTGCGCGGGTTCGACTGGTAGACGCGGCGCGGAGGGTCGCAAGGCCGGGGTGAGGCGTGCAGCGGGAGGTAACGTCACGTCGAACACGCAGGTTAATCCAGCAAAATTAGAAAGCCTTGTCGAGCGACGGCATCAAATGTGTTCTTCGGATATTTCTGCCAGTAGCATTGTATCTTGCCTGCGTCGCCCGAGAGTCGTTCAACACGGTTACGCGAGGTGGGAACGTCGTCAATCGACACGACATTGGTGTAGTAAAAGTGGGCTCTCCCTTCAAGAATAGCGAGACGCCTTTTCTGTTCTAATCGTTTAAATCAAAAACATAATCTAGTATCACCAACAGACATATTAGTGGCTAGAATGAACAACGTCATAGTTTTGTGAAGCCTTTATCAAAATAAAGCAGAAAATAAATAAATAAGCTACACAAGCGCGTAGTGACTAGTGAACAAAAAAGGACTCTACGGTGCTGAACATTAAAGTGATAACTCCCTAATGAGTTCAATTCGTCGGTCGAATTTACAGAAATTATAATGACTTGTAACGACGTTTAGTATTGATGTGAGTGGTCGTGGACTGCGGACGGTGTATCAGTGTCGCAGCACCATGGACTGGAGGATCAGAGGTCTAGACCGCAACTGCCGGTGAACCCCGCCGAGGCCACAGTTTGAACAGGTACCGGTTTTGTTTTATCATTTCGTTTGATTTATGATGGTGCTGCACTCCGAGCAGACGCACACTGGCACAGGTGCGCGCGCGCCACTCAAAACGGTTTAAATACCGCCTTTCTAGTACAATTACAAATTATTTGAAACATCTTGGGTAATGTAAGAAATTGTAAATTTAGAATACCTCTGCCAAGTTGTTAACCTTGACTCTACATCTGAAACAATACACTATTGTTCTGTAGGTATGCCTTTGTTAACAATTTTCAAATTTACTTTACAGATTTCAATATGAGTGATCCCTCGGACGCTATTGACCACCCACTGGACCAGCAGGTAGCGAAAGAAGATCAAGAAAATATATTTAACACAATGGAAGGGAGGGAGGAAGAAGCTTGTCCTCTCATCCGAGATGAGAAAAGCAGTGATAGTGATGCTAACAGTGAAGATCTTAGCTCTAATGATGAACAAAATAATATAAATAGCCATAACTCTCAGTTTTATGAGAGCAGTGATAGTAAGATAGATTATGCCGTTAAGATAGACGACAATGATACATTAAGTGATATTGATGACATCAAGACAGACACAGCCTCTGCAGACAGTGAAGACTCAGCACTTGGCAGTCTTCCTCCAGATAGCACACCCAATGACAGGGAAGAAGAAGGGCAGGACCGGTCTGATGGCAGCGATTCTGGTATAGGATCAGAAATGACAGAAGACTCTAAAGTACCCTGTTTCAACCTCTCTCTTCCTGGCTCGAGTGGCCTAAGCAATATAAATATAAAACCTTCAGATACTGAAAAAAATGATGAAGATACCCCAGACATTAATAATAAGGATGAAGATGGCCATAATCCAGTGAGTGACGTTACTCCCCTAAGAAGCAGCCTCAAAAGAAAATATGATGATGAAGATGATAGACCACTGGCAAAACGGAAAAAAGAAAGAATTCATTTTGATAATGTTACCGTGTTCTATTTCCCTAGGGCTCAAGGCTTCAGCTGTGTCCCCTCTCAGGGAGGATCTACCTTAGGTATGGAGTGGGAGCACACACATACACAAAAGTTCACATTGGCTGAACATGCCTTAGAACAAAGAAGGCTGCATAGGCAAATACTGCAACAATTAAAGAGTGAACGCAATACATTACAGGGCGTGGTCCTATCCTCCAGTGAGGACAGTGACACTGAAGAAGAAACCAGTGACATATCTGAATCTGAGTTGGATTTAGATAGCTATTATTTTCTACAGCCTGTGCCCACTCGCCAACGTAGAGCACTACTTCGAGCAGCTGGTGTCAGAAAAATTGAAGGTTATGAGAAGGATGAATGTAGAGACATTAGAACATCTCGTGAATTTTGCGGATGTGCTTGTAAAGGTACTTGTAACCCAGAGAACTGCTCATGCAGTTTAGCAGGAATCAAGTGTCAAGTTGACAGGTTAAATTTTCCCTGCGGCTGCACTAGAGATGGATGCTGCAATACAAGTGGTAGAATAGAGTTCAACCCTATAAGAGTGAGGACTCATTTTATTCATACACTCATGAGAATAGGTCTTGAAAAGAAAAATGAAGAAACCCAAGAAGCTGTTAAGAGGCAATGGGCAGAACATAATACAAACACTGCATGTATTCCAAGTACTTCATATGAGAGAGATAGATGTGTTAACCAAGAGGATGGATTGTTACGAGATGTTAATCTTACTCCAAGGGTAGAAGTTGAGTCTTGCGTGAATGCTGGCAACTTTAACAATGTGCATTGTGACGTAAATGGTGCCTCTCAAACTACTATGCAAAAAGATATTGGATATAATTTTACCAATGAACCAGATCACAGGAGTATAAATAATGACAATATAGTACAGTTTGAAGGTAAAGTGGACCATCACAATCATATCCCGTACACATCAAACATACTCCAGGGCAAAGGGCCACCTTATGCCACGAGTAACTCAATGGAGTTTAATCCTGTGACTAACAACTTGCAAAGGTTTCCATGTGATCTCAATTACACATTTGAGCAACATTCAGATAATGCTCACTTTAAAGGACTGCAGAGCTTTCCAGCTTCAAGTTTTGAAGAGTTTGCTCACAATTCACACATGTCTATGTTTAATCACTATGGCCATGTGTATGTGCCAGATTATTTGCATAAACCCAACATGAATGTAGCAGAGCACAGCTCTCTACCATATCATGCAATACCTCAGAACCATTATGAGATGTACAAAAATAATCCAGAATGTGTAAATACTGAAAACAAAAATGATTCTCATTATACTACTCTAATGACAATGCCATATCAAACTAGTAATAAGTTACAGACAGTAGATAATGATGAGAACTGGTTTAGCCACAATACTTTGTTAAACTTGGACCATTCAGACCAGGGGACTCAGGATGCTGTGGACGTGCAAACGCCGCCACCTCCTGTAGCTGATGAAAATGAAACTGTTGAAACCACTGAAAATTTTGGAGAACTTATTAAAAAAACCATGGTAGAGTCTGTTACTGTGTAGATTGAAATTGAATTTCTTGTTGTACTCATTATTTATATGACTTATCATGTTATTAAGTTTTTAATTATATTAATTGGGAATTCTAAATTGTATGATTAATAAAGTCATTACCGATGTATTTCATTTATCTTTATTCAAACCAAAAAATGTGTGTTTGAATAACATACCTGATTCTAAGTTTTCGTGTAATTAAATTCTTTTCAAATAGCATGCTACACAAAAACTTTCTAATCTTTGTATTAGTTTTATCATGACAAGATAATTATCTTTCTTTGTAACAATATGATAATTGTTATACACAAAATGATAACAAATGTATTTCTAACACAATCTAATTAAGTTATATTGTCTACTATTTCTATAAATTTTGCTTTAACAAAAGTGAAATGATTGCCACCATGACGCAGTCGATGATGAACCGGCTAGCGAAAGGTGAGGTCACTGGTTTAATTCCTCACAAAGAAATACAACAGCAATAAATATATAACAAACTGTCTGGTGTTTGCTAGCTGCTATATATATATAAATACCAAATATGTTCCAACTTAGGATCAATTAGTAACACCCTGTTTATGATCAACCGTTTCTTAGTAATGCAGATGGCAATAGACAATAAATAATCCACGTTGTCCAAGTGATCACACCGGCACATCCCTCGAAACTCACAAAGATGAATGGACACGCATCAAGTATAGCGTGTCGACTACTCTGGGTAATTAACTAAGGTTGATTAAATTGGAGTTTCATGATACCGAGATTCTATAGTAGGCGTGCGCAACAGTATGCTAACCCCAATGAGAGAAAAAGTAATGGGTATCTACGTATTAGGTATTCAAAACGTCAGATTTGTAAGTAAAATCATATATTGTGGCTAATGTAATAGAAAACAGGTTTTTTTTTTATAGAAAATAGGTTCACTATATAACTAGCCAAAGTTCGCTGCGCCTACTAAAATTGTCACTGCTCACAGTTTCTCAGCTACTCAGGTACGTACTGATAGGAGAAAGAAAACACTTAAGAAAGTAGGTTACATAATAGAATCGTTTGTAATATTATTAGGTAACAAGGTTCTAATTTATTTCATGTCTAAGAAATTTTACAGGTGGTAGAAAATTCATGTTTGACTGGATCGTCGGCAGGCACTAGTACCCCTGTCATACCTAGTTATGCTGTCAAGCAGCATTCGTCCTTTTTTTTATGAAAACTAGAGTAGCAAACGGGCATGCAGTTAATCTGCTATTAAATGACTACCGTAACCGAATCAATACAGACCTATCGATCTGTTCGAAGTTGGTTACAAGTGCGTTGCTACTCTTAGGGCTAATTGGTCGCCTCATATACTGTGCGTGCTGGCTGCCACACCCTTTAAGCTGAAACACAACTCATAAGAGCAATTTCACAGCAGAAATAGGTGTGGTGGTGGTACTCACCCGGGCGAATTTAGATAGATTCTACCACCGATACAGCTCTGTTTGTGTGTTAAGGGTGTGAATAGCCATCATATGCAGGGCATGAGGCGCTCCAATTTTGACTTCATTGTCTGCAGTAGCCTATTACCATGAAGTGTATTGCAAATATGTATGCCAATGTTAAAAAAAGTGGTGTTATTTGTATGTAGGATGGATTATTAAAACACCTTTTCGAGTGGTAGAGTGCCAGATTCATTTATGTAACAACCTTGAATTAATGTTCATTTCTGCGAATATGCGCTGCGATCAATACATACTCCATCTATAGACAACGTAGCAGCACGTACTGCTAGTGTGTTACCTCGTTTTCACAAAAACTAAATTATTCAGTGTTGAGTTACAGCTGCGGTTTACGTCATTGTGCTATGCAAAATATCGACGATTACGCATTTACATACAAGTTAGGCAATGAAGATAAAATTTCGACAACATTGTAACCGTACGAAAATATATTTTAAAAATAACCAATGGTTACGTATTACGATCTATAGAAGATGGGCTGCATGCTATATTGAAATATTACAATATTTTAATTAATCCTAATTGCGCTTCAATCGCTAGGTACATATTTGGACAACTCAATATACGAGTATTTCGTCTTGAAAAATAAAGAAACAATCTTTTTTAAAAAACATTCATTTATTGCCTCTAAGGAATGTTGGACAGTTTACTTTCAACGTAACAGAAAATAATAAATACATAATATGCAGTAAAATTTAATACGTGAAGCAGAATACAAAATTAAAAGTAATACTGTTGATATAAAGGGACTGGCTATGTCAGGAGCTTTGGACCAATTGCCACAATTTTATTGATCTATCCTTACTTGCTGTAATTAAAGTTCTTGATTGTTCATCAAAATGTATTGATTTGATTATATCGTCGTGGGCGGCCACTTCGCGCAGCTGCGTAGCGGTGGTCATGTCCCACTGCAGTAGCGCGCCCGCCGCGCCGCCCAGCCACAGGGCGCTCGCCCCGTCCCAGCACAGCGACGACATCGCGCTAGATACTTGCTTCTGATATATCGAGTGCGAGACGCTGAGATCAGTGACCGTCATTTGGCCATCCTCGCTGATAGCGACGATCCTGTCAGCGGAGAGGAAGCAGACCCCGCACACGGGCGACGAGTAGAGTCTGATCTTGTTCGTCAACGTCTTGGCACTGTAGTCCCAGATGAACACCTCGCCGTCGCTCGTGCCCGCTATTATGTCGAATTCGTGACGACGATATCTGATCGTGGTGCTGGTGATTTTGCCGTCGTGGTCGAACTCTGCCTTCAGGCCTCGCAGCGCTTGCCCCATCTTGCCCACATTGCCCCATACTCTCACTACGCAGTCCCAACCACCGGATATGAGAAGGCGATGTTCAGGTAACCATAGTAAGCAACTGACAGAATCGTCGTGAGCGCGGAAACTTTCTATGACTCGGCCATATTCAACATCGTACAAATATATTTCGTTATCCCATGAACCTACAGCCACTACATGCTCTTCAACCATAACACACGAACTGAGTGGGGTAGTGGACAGCGTGACACTTCTGATTTGTTTCTTCTGAACGATATCATACACTTTTAGCGTACTATCTTTCCCAACAGACACAAGTCTGGACCCTTGACGAACTACACATTTCACGGCCTCCTTATGTAGTCTTATTGTATCAATACATTCCAGATTGTAAATAATACCGCTTTCTGATATGTTAACTGGCCTAGGAACTTTTTGTGCGACTTTCTTAACATGAGGTTTTGTAAAAATCTGCTTCGGCACTTGGCCAAACTCCATAATTTGTACCTCCAAGGCATGCCTATCATTCATATCATAAATGCAGTCGAGATCGATGGATCCTTCGTAACATACGTGATGGAACACATTATTTGCTTTAACTGCTTCTTCCCCTCTTTGCTTATAACCAAAAATGAGATCTATCCATAAATGCAAATGTTTAGAAACAAAATCACATTCTAAAGCATCACGTAATTTTAACACAAAGTCTTCAGGAGAACTGGCCCAAGCAGGGAGTTTCACATTATTGACTTTGGTGCCGTCATGGCGCTCTCCGAAATCTATGTCATATTTGTTAACTAAGAAATCCCCATTTGAACTTGTGTCGTAAAATTCTGGTACTAATTCCTTAAAGTCAGACATGTTACTCAAACAATTATTATATACATCTTTCATTGAATTGAACATTCTATCTGGATGATCAAATCTTCCATTTTGTAGGCTCAACATGTAATGGGGATACTTCCGAACAAGATAAAACAAAACCAGGCCTGGGGCAGAATAGTGTGATCCATACAAAAATTTGGGATCATTCATTTCATTGTATCTATCTTTTAACTTCTCCAACCTATCAGGATTTAATGCACCCATTGGTTTGGACAGATCTCTAAAATAATTCACATTGTTTAAATCTAATGTTTCGGAAATATAATCAGCTACTATCCACGGAAAAACTGGATATTGCGTTAAGTCGTTTTTACTCCGATCAGCTAAACAGTTTAAATACATTAAATAGTCATAATTAGACACAATTCCATTCTGCCATTGTATGGTCATCTCATCAATATGAACCCTTTCCAGCTGGACATT